>JAVKPL010012490.1:0-60895 GCA_032173675.1 Gastrolobium villosum | reverse complement strand
AGTCCAACAAGACAAGTTTGAAAATACAAATCCACACACACCAGCCCACTTCCCAAGTCCAACAAGACAAAAGCCTTCTAACACACACTCAAATTACTCATATGATTTTAATAAATTTCACATGCCTACATATGCACCCTCCTATGATTTAATTTAAATACTTACCCTCGAACTCATTGAGGATAAGGTCATGTAATTTCGCAAACCATCACACATACCCCAAAAATCCGAATTCCACACATGCATCTATATCATCATACACTATGTATTTTACTTAATCATGTGGGATGTTACCTCCCACACACACAAATTCGTTCTTAAAGCAACTGACGAAATAAAACAGTTGCACAAGGCATTTGGATTATGCTCTCGCATCCTAATTTTTTGCAAGTGCGTTGCCTCTGTTGTTCCATATACACTTTCACCAAAGGAATCTCTTTCAACCAAGTCGCTTGAAAATTAATCTTCAATAATTTGGAACGGTCGCAATCTTGTGCATATGTCACATTTTCCTTTAGTTCCACTTCTTCCGCCTACATGTGGAGATGGGATCACAAGAATATACCTCCTAGCCGCTACACACCAAAATACATCTGCCAATTGACACATCGGGCGGCAAGCCCACCCGGCACCATATCTCCACCGGTCCACAACCGCATGAACCCAGGCACCATGGACTACTCCTTCATCCCCATTCCTCCTTCCGAGTCCCGATGTAGCGTGATTCTCAGGAACACACGGTCTCCACTTCGACATAGGGCTGCATGACGCTCTCGTCGAAGAACCCTCCGTCTTGGCCTTAGCCTCGACATTCTCATTCTCTTCCCCTTCTTCCCATGTCTCTTCGTATTAGATCAACTCGCCAACACCTTCGTTTACCCTACTTCCGTCCAACACAACCTGCATCTACATTTCTCCCATACAAAGCTTCGCACGTGCTATCTCAATATTGGAGTGGCAACGTTGTGTTTGAGCAACTCAATCAAGCTAGATATCATCCCAAGCCGCCTCCCAGCTCCAAAACCCATGTCTGCAACATGTCCCTCAATGCTTGAATTGTGCGTCCCGTCTGTCCATTCGGTTCCGACCATAAGCAGTACTCAACCTCAATTGGGTTCCTAGAGCTCTTTGAAAGATTCCCAGAACTAGAGATAAGTTTGGATTATCATCATCTACAAGACCGCAGGAACTCCGTGCAGTTCACAATCTCCTGCATGAAATTCTGGCAAGCCTCCGGGATCATACGTGGTTGCTCCAACAACGCAAGAAATTTAAGCCGAGTTCGTTAAACGATCAATAATCACCCAGATAGCATCATATCCTTCTTGCGTCCGAGGAAGTCCAACTACAAAATCCATCGCAATAATTGTCCACTTCCATTCCGTAAATCTCCAAAGGTTGAAGGAGTCCCGACGGTTTCTGATGTTCGTACTTCACCTTCTGACAAGTTAAGCACCGAGATACATACTCAGCAATATCACGCTTCATACCCTGACCAAAACGAGGTCTTCAAATCATGGTACATCTTCGTGGATCCAGGATCAAGTTGAAGATTAACCCGGTGCCTCCTGCAAAACTCTTGCTTCAACTCTTCATTTGGACCATGAATTCAACCTCGGACTCCAAAATCACTCCTCATCCTTTACTACCTCTTGGTTGCCACCAATTCGCTCATGCTCTTCATCTTTTCTGGTTTCCTGAATTCTACTTATCAATTCATTCTCCACCTGTATATTTCCCAATCTTATGTGATCCCCTCTCTCCTCTACAGATAAATTCAAGTCTCGAAAGGCCTCAAAAGATCTTCAATTCTTTCATCATCACTCGTAGTGCAGTGTCTTCCTAACCAGGGCGTCCGCTACCACGTTTGCCTTTCCTGGGTGGTATTTAAGTTCAAAATCATAGTCCTTCAGAAATTCCATCCACCGTCGTTGCCGCATATTCAGCTCCTTCTGGTCGAACAAATACTTCAAACTCTTATGATCGCGAACACGTCAAACTGCGAACCATACAAGTGGTGCCTCCAGATCTTAAGTGCGAACACTATCGCTGCTAACTCCAAATCGTGCGTAGGATAATTTTCTTCGTGAGGCTTTAGTTGTCGAGATGCATTAGCTACCGCCATACGATCCTGCATTAACACGCATCCAAGTCCTTTCAGTGACGCATTACAGTATACTTCGAACTTCCGGGTAGGATCCGGAAAATCGGAGGAATTGGAGAATCCTTTACCCAGTTCAGTTCCAAGAAACATTCTTCGCAAGCTTCAGTCCACTCAAAAGGCTTATAGCTTCCGAGTGAGACGAGTAAGAGGTTGCACTATCTGAAAATTTTACAACCTTCGATAATATCCAGCAAGACCTAAGAAACTTCTTACTATCGGTGACAGTCTTGGTCGTTCCCAATTCATAACAGCTTCAACTTTGCTGGGGTCCACCGCGATACCTTCTGATGAAATGACATGGCCCAGAAACTGGACCTCTTTAAGCCAAAACTCGCACTTCGACCACTTTGCGTAGATCCTGTTTCTCCTTCTAATATTTGCAAGACAATCCTTCAGATGTTGGGCAGTTGCAGCCTTCACTAGTAGAGTAAATTAGAATGTCGTCGATAAACACAATAACAAACTGATCAAGGAATGGGCGGAGATGCGGTTGACTTAGTCCATGAATACCGTTGGAGCATGTGAGTTGAATGGGGGTACTTCATTATATTCGTAGTGCCCATAACGAGTTGAAAGCGATTTTTGGAATATCCTCCGGTTTGACCCGGATTTGATGGTATCCCGATCGTAAATCTATCTTGGAAAATACTCTGTATCCTCTCAGCTGGTCCATCAAATCGTCGATCCTCGGTAGCGGATTTTGATTCTTCACCGTAACTTCTTCAGCTGGCGGTAATCTACACACAGACGTAAGCTTCATCCTTCTTCTTAATCAAGAAATGGCTGTAGCACCCCAGGGAGAGGTACTTGGTTGATGAATTCCTTGCCGAAAGACTTTTCTATCTGCTTCTTCAACTCGCGAAGTTCCAACGGCGCCATACGATACGGGGCAATGAAGATTGTTCCAACTCCAGGAACAAGTTCGATAAAATTCTATTTCCCTATCGGGCCACAGAAATACGAGGTATTTCATCCGGGAATAACTCCACGAATTCTCTAACTACCGGTACATTATGAATTTGATTGTCAACCGAGGTCTCAGCCTCGATCGACAAAAGATACCCTGCTGCTCCCTTGCGGAGCTCTTTTCTAACTTGTAATAAAGAAATGAGAGAGAAAGGTTGAAAATTACCATCTTTCGCATAGGGGACTTTCCCCGTGCTTGCGTAGGCTGTGGATTAGCGTTCCGGGGGCATTCGTAATCGAAATGTCCTTGCTGGCCACATCTGAAACATGCATTGTTGTTCCCTTCGACAAGCTCCAAAGTGGTACCTCCTGCACACGTAGCACGAACAGTCCAGTAGGTGTGCTGATGTTAGCGACAAAGGTAACGGAGTATATGCTTTTCTCAAAGCATTTTCGCCATAAACGAGCCAGCGCTCCAGTACAAAGATAACAGAAATTGGGTCGACCCCTAAAACATTACCTTTGCGATATGAAGTTCATGAACTTCAGCGCTTCATTATCCAGGTGAACACCCGTGCTTGCGTAGGCTGTTGATCAGCGTTCTGGGGCATTTGTAAGCAAAATGTACTGGTATAAAATTGTCATTGTTGTTCTTGCAGAACTCCAAAGTGATTCTTTCGAGGCAGAGGTACGCAGTCGCACCGCGTCCAGGAAATTTTCAGAAGGTATTGCTCCTCTTAAAATTTCCAGGTCGCGCCTGGTGCGACTGTTTGTGCCAGTGTTCGTCCTGAAGAATCTGCACTTTCGGTCTCCCGGAATCGTGTTGGTGCATGTTTCAGATGTGGCCAGCAAGGACATTTCTTCCGCCTGACGGCCGGCCTAGGCAAGTTCCGGGTGTACGATTAGCCGATGCGAAAGATGGTAATTTTCCTGACTACTCTCTCAATTTCTCCACCTGCCATTCCTCGTCATAAATGTTCTATTGGCGTACCGAGCAGTGGGTCCAAATTTTTGTCCATCGACTGAGACCTTCGTCACCTGCGGAAGTGATAGAGAAACAGGTGCATGTTGGTCATTCGAGGAGGTACTTATCCAAGAATACTTGTCTGAATACGAAATAGAATTTTCTATCGAACTTGTTCCTGCAGAGCCCTCGCACCAGTCCACCATGTTGGGTACCGCATTAGCTGGTACGACGCGTAATCGGTCTTGCCTTCTGGAACTTCGCGCGTTGAAAAAGCAGATCATCTGAGCTTTTGGCAAAGGAATTCATCAGACCGAGTAGGTGGTTGGGAGTTGCGGAGTCTTTCAATCTCCGACGGGCATCTTGATTAAGAAGATGGATGGAAGCTTACGTCTGTGTGTAGATTATCGACAGCTGAACAAAGTTACGGTAACGTTAGTATCCCCCCAGAACCGGGTGAAAGATTTGATGGACCGCATCGCCAGACCTTCCCCGAGTATTTTCCAAGATAACTCCTCTCGCACTCACAATACGACGACGAAGTAAAACCGGAGGATATTCGCAATCGCTTTTAGGACTCCCAAGTTATGCGGGCACTACGAAAGTCACTATGCATCCGTGCTTGACTTCACAAAACGGTCTAAACAATCTAACTACCCTAGTCTCAAACGGACTTCCTATAGCACATTTGTTATTGTGTTTATCGATGAACATTCTAATTTACTCTAGGATCACAAGGCAAATCCATTAGGGAACGCTCTGATACCAATTAGTGTAACGCAAATCCCTTGTATGCATCCAAGAGAGTCGTTTGAAGCGGAATTAGAGTGCGAGTTTTTGCTAACAAAGATTCTTTTCTGGGCCATGTTCGTAAGACGTTTCAATAAGGTATCGCTATAACTTCTGTCTGGAGCTGTTAAAAATGTTTCAAGTGACTGTCACCAAAGTAAGAAGTTTCTTGCTTCACGTGCATATTAATAGTAAATCGGTTCATTTGCCATAAAACACCAGAAGGTGCACTGTAAAAATTTCAGCACTTAAGTCTTTTCACAAAGGTTTTGAGATGCTGCTGATAGCTTGTGAAGAATCGTAGAAAGTCTACAGTCATCCAAGAGTACCAAAATATTAATCATTACAGTCATCCAATTAATCAAACAGCAACAGTGATAATCCATGTATCAGCAAGCAACAGCAAAACATCACTCCTTCAAATGCTTTTACGTCCTTCCTGCCTATTTGGAAAAATAGCAGCCCCGAGTGGGCCTGAGAATAATCCCAGTAGTGTGGCAACAAAACCAGTAATATAACAGTATTAACTAGGCACAAAATCATAAACAGTCACTTCAACATATCCTTGTTCCTTTTCCTTTTTCCTTTTCATCATATTCATATATAGCGCATATAACGCCTTTCCTTTTCATCATATTCATATATTGCGTATATAACGCCTTTCCTTTGCGCTTTTAGCACCGTCGTGCGCGCACTTCACAGTGGAATCAAATATACCTTGGCACCTGAGCTCCATGTGGATTCCAACTGTGGGCCTATGCGGACTGATGCCAAGTTTCCCATACCCCGGTACCTTGGGGATGCCTATATGATGCTTGCTCAAACACATGGTCCTGTACATAACTATTCTAAAACAAGGCCTATATGATCTTGATACATGCATGTCATGCTATGCTTTCACACACAAAGCGTAAAATGCGGTATGATGTAAGGTGCATGCTTATATACCTTTCATATAGCCATCACGGCACATATACTTTTCATATGCGTTATGCTGCCACATAACGTCTTTACCTCATATAATCATATAGCCATCACGGCACATTTTTGGCAGTTTCCTTTCATCATAATGGAACATAATACTTTTACGGAATATGGAGCATCATGTCACAATTTTATACCAGTAGTCAATAGTCACATTAGGTAATATCGCCTGACACTTACCTTGCGTGCCTTAAACAATACCAAACAGCAGCGAAGTATCTCACTTCATAAGCGCACCTAAATCAATTACAACCAATCATTTACAGCGGCGATTTACAGCAGAAACAGTGAGCATACAGCAGTGTTTTACAGTGGAAAACAGTGAGTTTGTGTCAGCAGAAAACAGTGAGCATACAAACAAAACAGTGACGTTTGTTCTTAAAACAGTGAACAGAAAACAGTGAGTTGTTCCTTAAAAACAGTGGGCAGAAACAGTGACGTTTTACTTAAAACAGTGGACAGAAACAGTGACGTTTTACAGCAGAAAAACAGTAGCACCTTACAGCAGAAACAGTGACCATTTTTAAACAGAAACAGTGACATTTTGGACCTCAAAACAGTGGCAGAAACATTTGAATGTTAAAACAGTGACATAATCAATGCATCAAAACAGTGGCATAAGTAGTGTTATTTGTGCATCAAAACAGTGGCATGAATGGTAACATTTAATCATTAAAACAGTGACATAGGTAGAGGTATTTGCACATCGAAACAGTGGCAAAGAAGAGTGGATTTTTGAACATTAAAACAGTGGCATGAATGGTACATTTGAACATACAGTGACACAAGTGATGATTTTTGAACATTGAAACAGTGGCATAATTGGTGATTTTCGGAATAGTGGTATAAAGGTTTTTGAACATCAATATGGTGGTTATTTTATGCAGAAACAGTGGCTCATTAAGTACTAAAACAGTGAGTATTTTTGGTGCAAAACAGTGACATATGTGGCATTAAAACAGTGAGCAGCAGAATAGTGGCACATTATGTACTAAAACAGTGAGCTTTTTATGCAGAAACAGTGGCATGTGAGGTACTAAAACAATGAGTATTGTTGCAGAAACAGTGGCATCAAATAGGTGATCTTATCAAACCGAAACAGTGAGCATTTTATCCTCAAAACAGTGGCACATTCATAGGGAAACAGTGGCATATTTCTCTTCAAAACAGTGGGCATATTCATACAAAAACAGTGGCATTATTTCTTAAGCATAACCATGGGGACTTTTGTGCGTAACAAATCCTCATAAAATAGCTCCATCCTTATTCCTTTACCATACTTGATTCAAGAATCCAAAACAAAACATATTCAAAGAGACATTCAAGAACACACATGATTACACACCATGAAAGAGGTCTAAGTTCAAGGCTTACCTCTTGTAGCACACATTCTTGCTACACACCACGTCCAACAAGGCTGTCTTGTGTAGCAAGAAACACCCACATGTCTAGATGCAGCCTCACTCCTCATTTCATGCGCAAAAGAGACTTGAAAGGACTTAGAAAATCTGCCAATTTTCCCCTTGCATGACCGCCACATCACCTTGCATGTGCAACCTTTGATTTCATTTCAACTTCATTGCATGGAAGACACATGTACTATTTAGCATTATTTTGGGCTGCATTCTCCCTCATTTAGGCGCACAAGAAGAGGACCTACATCAGATTTTTCTATGACACAAAACTGCCTAACTTGTTGGCTTGGAGAACCACCTTACACCTTCCATCATGAGGCTGAAATGTGCAGATTTCTGCATGCTTTTGGCAGTCCATCATGAACCACATCTGTCCTTGCCTCCACATGCAACCAAAGAAGGATTTTTGGACAGATTGCATGTGCTTTGTGGGGAGGAGAAAGCTGCCAACTCTCTCCACTTCACCTTGTGCGCATGGCTTGGTTGAGTGAGCTGAAAATTCTGACTTGGCAGCACCTTATTCAGATCTGAACTCTCCTCTCCTCACTCCTTGCATGTGTATAGTGTACATTAGAAGCAACCCCTTGCTTGTTTTGACCTTGAGTGCAGTCCCACCTGCACAAGAAACCAGATTTTTGCCACAATGTTCATCATTGCAATCTCCTCCCTTCTCCCTTTAATTGTGCGCACAAGAGAGGGGGCTGTCCTCATTTTACATTCAGCCAAGCTCCTTCCCCTCTCCCTCACACTCTAGCTGAACATTACAAGCACCATTGGAGAAAGAAAAACCTTGGCAACTCTTCTTCCCTCATCTCTCAAACCGTGACCCTAGATACCAAGAGAAGTGTAAGTTTCCTTCTCATTCTATCACTGTCCAGCCTTGTTCCTCAACCTTGAAGCTGTCCAAGTTTGTCCCTCCTCACCATTTATGCGCATAGATCATCTCCTAGGAAGTGTGGACTTGTTGTTGGTAGAACTAGAAAGGTGTGGTGTGTGAGCAAGAAGTGTGTGCTACAAGAGGTAAGCCTTGAACTTAGACCTCTTTCATGGTGTGTAATCATGTGTGTTCTTGAATGTCTCTTTGAATATGTTTTGTTTTGGATTCTTGAATGAGTATGGTAAAGGAATAAGGATGGAGCTATTTTATGAGGATTTGTATGCATGAAAGTCCCATGGTTATGCTTAAGAAATAATGCCACTGTTTTTGTATGAATATGCCACTGTTTTGAAGAGAAATATGCCACTGTTTCCCTATGAATGTGCCACTGTTTTGAGGATAAAATGCTCACTGTTTCGGTTTGATAAGATCACCTATTTGATGCCACTGTTTCTGCACACAATACTCACTGTTTTAGTACCTCACATGCCACTGTTTCTGCATAAAAAGCTCACTGTTTTAGTACATAATGTGCCACTGTTTCTGCTCACTGTTTTAATGCCACATATGTCACTGTTTTGCACCAAAAATACTCACTGTTTAGTACCTAATGAGCCACTGTTTCTGCATAAAATAATCACCATATTGATGTTCAAACACCACTCTTTATACCACTGTTTTGGATGTCCGAAAATCACCAATTATGCCACTGTTTCAATGTTCAAAAATCATCACTTGTGTCACTGTTTAGGATGTTCAAATGTACCATTCATGCCACTGTTTTAATGTTCAAAAACCACTCTCTTTGCCACTGTTTTTGATGTGCAAATATCATCACTAATGTCACTGTTTTAATGATTAAATGTTACCATTCATGCCACTGTTTTGATGCACAAATAACACTACTTATGCCACTGTTTTGAGGTTCAAATGCCATTGATTATGTCGCTGTTCTAACATTCAAACGCCACTGTTCTGCCACTGTTTTAAGGTCCAAAATGTCACTGTTTCTGTTTTAAAATGGTCACTGTTTCTGCTGTAAGGTGCTACTGTTTTTCTGCTGTAAAACGTCACTGTTTCTGTCCACTATTTTAAGTAAAACGTCACTGTTTCTGCCCACTGTTTTTAAGGAACAACTCACTGTTTTCTGTTCACTGTTTTAAGAACAAACGTCACTGTTTTCTGCTGTAAAACGCTGCTGTATGCTCACTGTTTTTCTGCTGTAAAACACTGCTGTATGCTCACTGTTTTCCACTGTAAAACACTGCTGTATGCTCACTGTTTCTGCTGTAAATCGCCGCTGTAAATGATTGGTTGTAATTGATTTAGGTACGCTTAAGAAGTGAGATACTTCGCTGCCGTTTTGTATTGTTTAAGGCACGCAAGGTAAGTGTCAGGCGATATTACCTAATGTGACTATTGACTACTGGTATAAAATTGTGACATGATACTCCATATTCCGTAAAAGTATTATGTTCCTTATGATGAAAGGAAACTGCCAAAAATGTGCCGTGATGGCTATATGATTATGAGGTAAAGACGTTATGTGGCAGCATAACGCATATGAAAAGTATATGTGCCGTGATGGCTATATGAAAGGTATATAAGCATGCACCTTACATCATACCGCATTTTGTACGTTTTGTGTGTGAAAGCATAGCATGGCATGCATGTACCAAGAGCATATAGGTCTTGCTTTTTAGAATAGTTATGTACAGGACCATGTGTTTGAGCAAGCATCATATAGGCATCCCCAAGGTACCGGGGTATGGGAAACTTGGCATCAGTCCGCATAGGCCCACAGTTGGAATCCACATGGAGCTCAGGTGCAAGGTATATTTGATTCCACTGTGAAGTGCGCGCACGACGGTGCTAAAAGCGCAAAGGAAAGGCGTTATATACGCAATATGTGAATATGATGAAAAGGAAAGGCGTTATATGCGCTATATATATGAATATGATGAAAAGGAAAAAGGAAAAGGAACAAGGATATGTTGAAGTGACTGTTTATGATTTTGTGCCTAGTTAATACTGTTATATTACTGGTTTTGTTGCCACACTACTGGGATTATTCTCACCCCTTCGGGGCTGCTATTTTTCCAAAATGGCAGGAGGACGTAAAAGCATTTGAAGGAGTGATGTTTTGCTGTTGCTTGCTGATGCATGGATTATCACTGTTGCTGTTTGATTAATTGGATGACTGTAATGATTAATATTTTGGTACTCTTGGATGACTGTAGACTTTATCATCTCTATTTTATCTTGAACTTTTATGAACAGCGGCTATTTTGGAAAACCTTTGTGAAAAGAACTTAAGTGCTGAAATTTTTACAGTGCACCTTACGGGTGGTGTTTTTATGAGCAAACGAACTCCGATTTACTATTATTTTATATGCACGTGAAGCCCCAAACGTGCTCTTTCTAAATCACTTGAAACATTTTTTATCGTCCAGACAGAAGTTATAAGAATTATTGAAACGTCTTACGAACTTGTACTTAGAAAAAGAATCTTTGTTAGCTCATGTGACGTTAACGACTCTAATTCCGCTTAGCAAACGACTCTCTTGGATGCATACAAGGGAGGGCGTTACACTAATTGGTATCAGAGCAGTTTGGTCCATGGATTTGCTTGTGATTGATTGTTGATTGTGTTTATCTGCTGATTGACTGTCTAAATGTGCTATAGTTTAAGTGTTTGAGACTAGGGTAGTTAGATTGTTTAGACCGTTTTGTGATAAGACACGGATGCATAGTCAACTTGTCCGAATTGAACCCGAGTACCCACTTGGGACTGCTGCCATAAATAACTTGCGGTGAGCCTGATCAACTCATTTCATGATATTGTGAGTGCGGAATCATGGCAGGTGGTCGCGGTTCAACTCGGGGAAGGTCTGGCGATGCGGAAGAGGATCTTATCACTACCATTGGGGGACTGGCAACGTTTATTCAGAATATGAGCCAAGAATGGCGCGACCATAGGCAACAGAATCAGAACCAACCCCCACTGCATGACAATGCAGAAGAAATTGCCCGTTGGAGATTGAAAGACTTCCGCAACTTCCAACCACCTACTTTTGAGGGTGAAGACAACCCTGAGGCTGCAGCGAAGTGGCTGCAGATGATCGAGCATATTTTCGAACGCATGGCATGCCCAGAAGCCCAGAAGACCGATTACGCGTCGTACCAGCTAATGGGAGAACCTCTAACATGGTGGACTGGTGCGAGGGCTCTGCTGAGAGCTCAGGACGTTGAACTGACGTGGGTCGTATTCAGACAAGTATTCTTGGATAAGTATTTCCCTAAGGCAATGAGAAGGATGAAGCACTCTGAACTACTATCACTTAGGCAGGATAACATGTCGGTCAATGAGTACATTGCAAAATTTGGGCAGCTGATCGAGTACGCCAACTTTGACCGGAACATTTATGACGAGGAATGGCAGGTGGAGAAATTCGAAAGCGGATTACATCCGGAGATCCGTAAACTCATTTTGACGACGGCTAATCGTACACTTCCGGAACTCATCAATCAGAGTCGTCAGGCGGAAGGAATCATTAATGAGGCCAAGAATTTGAATAAGCCACCAACCCAATTTCACGGAGGAAACCGAGCAGGCAGATTCTTCAGGACGACACCTGGCAGGGGTCGAGGCAGAGGTCCGCAGTTGCAGGCGCGACCTGGAAATTTTAAGAGGAGCAATACTGTTGGTCAATCATCAACTGGACGACAGGGTGCGACTGTTTGTGCTACATGTGGAAAGAATCACTTTGGAGTTTGTCGCAAGAACAACAATGCATGTTTCAGATGTGGCCAGCAAGGACATTTTGCTTACAAATGCCCCCAGAACGCTGATCAACAGCCTACGCAAGCACGGGTGTTCACACTGGATGCGAATGAAGCGCTGAAGTTTCCAAACTTGATCAAAGGTAATGTCACTTTAAATGGTCACCCAATTTCTGTTATCTTTGATTCTGGAGCGTCTGGCTCGTTTATGGCAAAGCACATTGCTTTGAGAATAGGCATCACCCCAACTCCGTTACCTTATGAGTTACACATCAGCACACCTACTGGAGGATCGTGCACAGCCTCAGAAGTCTGCAGAGGTGTTACCTTACAGTATGAAGGGAACACGTATACAGTTAACTTGGTGGTCCTGCTGGTATTCAATTTCGATGTGATTATCGGTATGGACTGGTTGACGGAAAACGGGATAACTTTGGATTGTCGAGCGGGGAAAGTCGTTGTTCCTGCGAAAGATGGTAATTTTCAACCTTTCTCTCTCATTTCTTTTTTACAAGTTAGAAAAGAGCTCCGCAAGGGAGCAGCAGGGTATCTTTTGTCGATCGAGGCTGAGACTTTGGTTGACACTCAAATTCAGAATGTACCTGTAGTTAGAGAATTCGAGGAGGTATTCCCGGATGAAATACCTCGATTGCCTCCTCATAGGGAAATAGAATTTTCTATCGAACTTGTCCCTGGAGTTGGACCAATCTCCATTGCTCCGTATCGTATGGCGCCGTTGGAACTGCGAGAGTTGAAGAAGCAGATAGAAGAACTTTTGGCAAAGGAATTCATCAGACCAAGTACCTCTCCCTGGGGTGCTCCAGCCATCTTGATTAAGAAGAAGGATGGAAGTTTACGTCTGTGTGTAGATTACCGCCAGCTGAACAAAGTAACGGTGAAGAATAAGTATCCGCTACCGAGGATCGACGATTTGATGGACCAGCTGAGAGGAGCCAGAGTCTTTTCCAAGATAGATTTACGATCGGGATACCATCAGATCCGGGTCAAACCGGAGGATATTCCGAAAACCGCTTTTAGGACTCGTTATGGGCACTACGAATATCAAGTGATCCCATTCGGACTCACAAATGCTCCAGCGGTATTCATGGACTACATGAACCGCATCTTCCGCCCATTCCTTGATCAGTTTGTTATTGTGTTTATCGACGATATTCTGATTTACTCTACTAATGAAGAGCTGCACGCGGAACATCTGAGGATTGTCTTGCAAATCTTGAAGGAGAAGCAGTTGTACGCGAAGTGGTCGAAGTGCGAGTTTTGGCTTAAAGAGGTCCAGTTTCTGGGCCATGTCATTTCAACAGAAGGTATCGCGGTAGACCCCAGCAAAGTTGAAGCTGTTATGAATTGGGAACGACCCAAGACTGTCACCGAAGTAAGAAGTTTCTTAGGTCTTGCTGGATATTATCGAAGGTTTATCCAGAATTTCTCTCAGATAGTGCAACCTCTTACCCGTCTCACTCGTAAGGATAAGCCTTTTGAGTGGACTGAAGCTTGCGAAGAATGTTTCTTGGAACTGAGGAGCAAATTAACGAGTGCTCCCGTACTCACGATTCCGGATCCTACCCGGAAGTTCGAAGTATACTGTGATGCGTCGCTGAAAGGACTTGGATGCGTGTTGATGCAGGATCGTATGGCGGTAGCTTATGCATCTCGACAACTAAAGCCTCACGAAGAAAATTATCCTACGCACGATTTGGAGTTAGCAGCGATAGTGTTCGCCCTTAAGATCTGGAGGCACCACTTGTATGGTTCGCAGTTTGACGTGTTCAGCGATCATAAGAGTTTGAAGTATTTGTTCGACCAGAAGGAGCTGAATATGCGGCAACGACGGTGGATGGAATTTCTGAAGGACTATGATTTTGAACTTAAATACCACCCAGGAAAGGCAAACGTGGTAGCGGACGCCCTGAGTAGGAAGACACTGCACACTGCAACTCTGATGATGAAAGAATTGAAGTTGTTTGAGGCCTTTCGAGACTTGAATTTATCTGTAGAGGAGAGAGGGCATAGCATAAGATTGGGAAATATACAGGTGGAGAATGAATTGATAAGTAGAATTAAGGAAGCCCAGAAAGATGAAGAGTTAGTCCGCGAATTGGTTGGCAACCAAGAGGTAGTAAAGGATGAGAATGATATTTGGAGATTTCAAGGTCGGTTAGTAGTACCGAATGAAGAGTTGAAGCAAGAAGTTTTGCAGGAGGCCCACAAGGGTAAGTATTCAGTTCATCCTGGATCCACGAAGATGTACCATGATTTGAAGACCTCGTTTTGGTGGCCGGGTATGAAGCGTGATATTGCTGAGTATGTATCTCGGTGCTTAACTTGTCAGAAGGTGAAGTACGAACATCAGAAACCGTCGGGACTCCTTCAACCTTTGGAGATTCCCGAATGGAAGTGGGACAGTATTGCGATGGATTTTGTAGTTGGACTTCCTCGGACGCGAGAAGGATATGATGCTATCTGGGTGATTATTGATCGTTTAACGAAGTCGGCTCATTTCTTGCGTGTTAGAACCACGTATAATACAGAGAGGCTTGCCAGAATTTACCTGCAGGAGATTGTGAAACTGCACGGAGTTCCTACGAGTATTGTCAGTGATCGTGATCCCAAATTTACCTCTAAGTTCTGGGAATCTTTTCAAAGAGCTTTAGGAACCCATTTGAGGTTGAGTACTGCTTATCATCCGCAGACCGATGGACAGACGGAACGCACAATTCAAGCATTAGAGGACATGTTGCGAGCATGGGTTTTGGAGCTAGGAGGCAGCTGGGATAATTATCTCTCCTTGATTGAGTTTGCTTACAACAACAGTTACCACTCCAGTATTCAGATGGCACCGTACGAAGCTTTGTATGGGAGAAAATGTAGATCCCCTTTATGTTGGACGGAAGTAGGTGAGCGAAGTATGTTAGGACCTGATCTAATTCAAGAGACATCCGAACAGGGAAAGAAGATTCGGGAAAATATGCAGAGGGCTCAGGCCAGACAGAAGAGTTATTACGACAAGCGTCATAAGCCCCTATCTTTCGAAGTCGGAGACCATGTATTCCTGAGAATCACACCTACATCAGGACTCGGAAGGAGAATGGGAGTAAAGAAGTTAAGTCCATGGTACTTAGGACCGTATCTGATTATGGACCGGATTGGAGAGTATGCATACCGGTTGGCTTTACCACCCAATCTGTCAGGAATTCACAATGTATTTCATGTGTCACAGCTACGGAGGTATCTCTCTGATCCATCTCACGTGTTACAGCCGGAAGAAGTGGAACTAAAGGAAAATCTGACGTATCAAGTACAACCGTTCCAAATTCTTGAAAGATCCGTCAAGCGACTCCGTTCCAAAGAGATTCCTTTGGTGAAAGTATTATGGAACAACAGATCGGCAGCTGAAGCCACTTGGGAGCGCGAGGACGACATTCGGAAACGCTATCCAGAACTGTTTAGCTCTTAAGTAAGTTTATTTTGCGGACAAAATTCCTATTTGGTGGGGAGAGTGTAACATCCCACATAATTAGTAAAATACATAAGTGTATGATGATATAGATGCATGTGTGGAATTCGGATTTTTGGGGTATGTGTGATGGTTTGCGAAATTACATGACCTTATCCTTGGATGAGACTAAGGTAAGTATTTAAATTAAATCATAGGAGGGTGCATATGTAGGCATGTGAAATTTATTAAAATCATATGAGTAATTTGAGTGTGTGTTAGAAGGCTTTTGTGTTTGTTGGACTTGGGAAGTGGGCTAGTGTGTGTGTGGATTTGTTATTTTCAAACTTGTCTTGTTGGACTTTTTCCCTTGTGTTGGCCGATGGCCCAAAGGTTCCTTGGATCAAGCTCTTTCAGCCCAAAGTTAAACCCACACTTATCTCCCCTAAGCCTTGTCCAACAAGGCTGTCTTGTGTAGCAAGAAACACCCACATGTCTAGATGCAGCCTCACTCCTCATTTCATACGCAAAAGAGACTTGAAAGGACTTAGAAAATCTGCCAATTTTCCCCTTGCATGACCGCCACATCACCTTGCATGTGCAACCTTTGATTTCAACTTCATTGCATGGAAGACACATGTACTATTTAGCATTATTTTGGGCTGCATTCTCCCTCATTTAGGCGCACAAGAAGAGGACCTACATCAGATTTTTCTATGACACAAAACTGCCTAACTTGTTGACTTGGAGAACCACCTTACACCTTCCATCATGAGGCTGAAATGTGCAGATTTCTGCATGCTTTTGGCAGTCCATCATGAACCACATCTGTCCTTGCCTCCACATGCAACCAAAGAAGGATTTTTGGACAGATTGCATGTGCTTTGTGGGGAGGAGAAAGCTGCCAACTCTCTCCACTTCACCTTGTGCGCATGGCTTGGTTGAGTGAGCTGAAAATTCTGACTTGGCAGCACCTTATTCAGATCTGAACTCTCCTCTCCTCACTCCTTGCATGTGCATAGTGTACATTAGAAGCAACCCCTTGCTTGTTTTGACCTTTAGTGCAGTCCCACCTGCACAAGAAACCAGATTTTTGCCACAATGTTCATCATTGCAATCTCCTCCCTTCTCCCTTTAATTGTGCGCACAAGAGAGGGGGCTGTCCTCATTTTACATTCAGCCAAGTTCCTTCCCCTCTCCCTCACACTCTAGCTGAACATTACAAGCACCATTGGAGAAAGAAAAACCTTGGCAACTCTTCTTCCCTCATCTCTCAAACCGTGACCCTAGATACCAAGAGAAGTGTAAGTTTCCTTCTCATTCTATCACTGTCCAGCCTTGTTCCTCAACCTTGAAGCTGTCCAAGTTTGTCCCTCCTCACCATTTATGCGCATAGATCATCTCCTAGGAAGTGTGGACTTGTTGTTGGTAGAACTAGAAAGGTGTGTTGTGTGAGCAAGAAGTGTGTGCTACAAGAGGTAAGCCTTGAACTTAGACCTCTTTCATGGTGTGTAATCATGTGTGTTCTTGAATGTCTCTTTGAATATGTTTTGTTTTGGATTCTTGAATGAGTATGGTAAAGGAATAAGGATGGAGCTATTTTATGAGGATTTGTATGCATGAAAGTCCCATGGTTATGCTTAAGAAATAATGCCACTGTTTTTGTATGAATATGCCACTGTTTTGAAGAGAAATATGCCACTGTTTCCCTATGAATGTGCCACTGTTTTGAGGATAAAATGCTCACAGTTTCGGTTTGATAAGATCACCTATTTGATGCCACTGTTTCTGCACACAATACTCACTGTTTTAGTACCTCACATGCCACTGTTTCTGCATAAAAAGCTCACTGTTTTAGTACATAATGTGCCACTATTTCTGCTCACTGTTTTAATGCCACATATGTCACTGTTTTGCACCAAAAATACTCACTGTTTAGTACCTAATGAGCCACTGTTTCTGCATAAAATAATCACCATATTGATGTTCAAACACCACTCTTTATACCACTATTTTGGATGTCCGAAAATCACCAATTATGCCACTGTTTCAATGTTCAAAAATCATCACTTGTGTCACTGTTTTGTATGTTCAAATGTACCATTCATGCCACTGTTTTAATGTTCAAAAACCACTCTCTTTGCCACTGTTTTTGATGTGCAAATATCATCACTAATGTCACTGTTTTAATGATTAAATGTTACCATTCATGCCACTGTTTTGATGCACAAATAACACTACTTATGCCACTGTTTTGAGGTTCAAATGCCATTGATTATGTCACTGTTCTAACATTCAAATGCCACTGTTCTGCCACTGTTTTAAGGTCCAAAATGTCACTGTTTCTGTTTTAAAATGGTCACTGTTTCTGCTGTAAGGTGCTACTGTTTTTCTGCTGTAAAACGTCACTGTTTCTGTCCACTGTTTTAAGTAAAACGTCACTGTTTCTGCCCACTATTTTTAAGGAACAACTCACTGTTTTCTGTTCACTGTTTTAAGAACAAACGTCACTATTTTCTGCTGTAAAACGCTGCTGTATGCTCACTGTTTTTCTGCTGTAAAACACTGTTGTATGCTCACTGTTTTCCACTGTAAAACACTGCTGTATGCTCACTGTTTCTGCTGTAAATCGCCGCTGTAAATGATTGGTTGTAATTGATTTAGGTGCGCTTAAGAAGTGAGATACTTCGCTGCTGTTTGGTATTGTTTAAGGCACGCAAGGTAAGTGTCAGGCGATATTACCTAATGTGACTATTGACTACTGGTATAAAATTGTGACATGATGCTCCATATTCCGTAAAAGTATTATGTTCCTTATGATGAAAGGAAACTGCCAAAAATGTGCCGTGATGGCTATATGATTATGAGGTAAAGACGTTATGTGGCAGCATAACGCATATGAAAAGTATATGTGCCGTGATGGCTATATGAAAGGTATATAAGCATGCACCTTACATCATACCGCATTTTGTACGTTTTGTGTGTGAAAGCATAGCATGGCATGCATGTACCAAGAGCATATAGGTCTTGCTTTTTAGAATAGTTATGTACAGGACCATGTGTTTGAGCAAGCATCATATAGGCATCCCCAAGGTACCGGGGTATGGGACACTTGGCATCAGTCCGCATAGGCCCACAGTTGGAATCCACATGGAGCTCAGGTGCCAAGGTATATTTGATTCCACTGTGAAGTGCGCGCACGACGGTGCTAAAAGCGCAAAGGAAAGGCGTTATATACGCAATATGTGAATATGATGAAAAGGAAAGGCGTTATATGCGCTATATATATGAATATGATGAAAAGGAAAAAGGAAAAGGAACAAGGATATGTTGAAGTGACTGTTTATGATTTTGTGCCTAGTTAATACTGTTATATTACTGGTTTTGTTGCCACACTACTGGGATTATTCTCACCCCTTCGGGGCTGCTATTTTTCCAAAATGGCAGGAGGACGTAAAAGCATTTGAAGGAGTGATGTTTTGCTGTTGCTTGCTGATGCATGGATTATCACTGTTGCTGTTTGATTAATTGGATGACTGTAATGATTAATATTTTGGTACTCTTGGATGACTGTAGACTTTATCATCTCTATTTTATCTTGAACTTTTATGAACAGCGGCTATTTTGGAAAACCTTTGTGAAAAGAACTTAAGTGCTGAAATTTTTACAGTGCACCTTACGGGTGGTGTTTTTATGAGCAAACGAACTCCGATTTACTATTATTTTATATGCACACGAAGCCCCAAACGTGCTCTTTCTAAATCACTTGAAACATTTTTTATCGTCCAGACAGAAGTTATAGCAATTATTGAAACGTCTTACGAACTTGTACTTAGAAAAAGAATCTTTGTTAGCTCATGTGACGTTAACGACTCTAATTCCGCTTAGCAAACGACTCTCTTGGATGCATACAAGGGAGGGCGTTACAGGTTCACTGATGCCAGCTTTCAGAGTGACAAAGATGACTGCAAGTCACAGTCAGGATTCGTATTCATCTTAAATGGTGGGGCAGTGTCTTGGAAAAGTTCCAAGCAGGAGACAACAGCAGATTCAACGACAGAGGCTGAATACATAGCTGCTTCAGAAGCAGCTAAGGAGGCAGTGTGGATCAAGAAGTTTATAAATGAACTAAGGGTGGTTCCAAGCGTGGATGAGCCCATACAGTTGCTTTGCGACAACACAGGAGCCATTGCGCAGTCAAAGGAACCTAGGTCTCATCAAAGATCTAAACACGTGCTCCGCAGATATCATTTGATTAGAGAAATCATTGATAGGAATGATGTAAAAATGGATTATGTTCCACAGACGATAACCTGGCCGATTCTCTGACAAAGGCTGTTTCTCAGAGAAAACATGATAGTCATTATGAGGCTTTGGGCATACGACTTAGGTCTGATTGGCTCTAGGCCAAGTGGGAGCTTGTTAGCATATGGTGTCCTAGAGACAATCTTTTGATTAAATAAAGGACACTAGATGTAGAACTTTGTTTGTCGCAAATAAATAAAGCACTATTTATTCAGTTTCATATTGTGTCTCGATATTACTGTTAATATTATATGAACGAACTGGATAAACCCCTTGGAATAGAACAGATATCTCTTGAGTATCTGTGATGAGATCACGATCATGAGGATTCGAGGATATTGCATGTCTATTCCTAATTATATGTTCCTAGTTTAGAGACACTGAGTTTGGGGATCAGTGATCTCGAGTAAAGACTAGTACGACTTATCTACTTGTATATGGATACAAGGTAAAGACCTCATGAGCTGCAGATATGGAGATATCTTAGCTACTTGTAATATGCGGTTCATATAATCCATGAACACCGCAGGGGCATTAGTATGCCCAAAAGGAATCACTTGATATTCAAAATGTCCATATCTGGATCGGAAAGCTGTTTTAGGTACATCCTCCGGTTTAATCCGAATCTGGTGATATCCGGACCGGAGATCAATCTTTGAAAATACACAGGCATCCCTCAACTGATCTAGTAAATCATCAATACGCGGCAACGGGTACCGGTTCTTAATAGTCACTTTATTCAACTGTCGGTAGTCAGTGCACAATCTCATGCTACCATCCTTTTTCTTCCCAAATATCACCGGTGCTCCCCACGGAGACACACTCGGCCTAATAAAATCCTTTGCAGATAATTCTTCAATGTGTTTCTTCAACTCGGCCAACTCAAGTGGCGACATCCGGTATGGATCCAAGGAGATCGGCCCCACACCAGGCAATAGGTCAATCGAGAATTCAATCTCTCTTTCAGGCGGGAATTCCGGTGTCTCATCCGGAAATATGTCCTCAAACTCATTTACAACCGGAATAGAAGAAATCTCCTCCTTTTTGTCACCCACCAATCCGCCCAACAAGACATACCCCAAATCTCCAGCCTTCAAGGCTTTCACAGTTTGGCTGACAGACAAATACAAGGACGGACAAACAGACGGCCTCTCATGAGATAGCAACAACCTCTTTCCGCAGCAATCAATCATTGCGCAGTTCCGAGACAACCAATCCATCCCCAAAATCAAATTGACAGAGGCCAGGGGTAAGATAATTAAATCAATGGTGTAACCCCTGCCTAAATAGGTGAACTTCACATCTTCGCAAATCCAAGACGATTCACTAACCTCTCCTGTAGCGGTAGTAATACGCATCGGAGGAACCATTCGTGTTACCTTTAAGTCCAACGCCTTAGCCACATAGTCCGCCACAAAAGAATGCGTTGCTCCCGAATCAAACAACACAGACAAATCAACATTAGAGAGGAAAATTATACCTTTTACCAAATTCGGAGCCTTTTCAGTATGTTGCGCATTTGTAGTATAAACTCGTCCCACAGTAGGAACAACAACAGTAGGAGTAGCAGTAGTAGTAGCTGTCGGCAAGGCCTGCAGATTCGCAGCCTGCCCCGAAGAAGATGGACATTCCCTAGCAAAGTGGCCATTCCGACCACACTTAAAACATGACAACGGACCAGCACCACATACACCTTTGTGGTATTTCCCACACTTCCCACATCGTGGGGTAAAATATCTGTCCGCAGCACCACCACCACCAGTGTTTCCACCCCTCTTGAACTGACCAGGAGGCTGCCTTACATGCAACCCCCTACCCCTGGTATTATTATTGAAACCTCCTCTATTAGTATTTCCAGAAGGACCAGGTGTCCTCTTAACATCTTGCTCTTTTACCTTATCCGATTTTGGATACCTCCCATAAACAGTCTCGACCCTCTTGCATTGGGTCACCAAGTCAGCAAAGTTTCTCACCGCAGTATTTGACATCCTCTTAGCAATCTTCTCACTCAGCCCTCTTTGGAATTTAGCTGACAAGAACTCCGGAGTAGGTAGAGTACCTCCATAGTTTGCAAATTTCACAAGCTCATTAAATTTTGCCACATAGGCATCCACTGTCATGACTCCCTGTACCAAACTATCAAATTCACCTTGCTTTGCCTCCCGAACATCACGGGGAAAGTATTCTTCATGAAATAATCCTTCAAACATAGTCCACGAAATAACCTCACCCTGAATAACATATGGGCGAGACACATTGTCCCACCACTCCTGGGCATCACCCTCCAGCATATACACAGAATACAATAATTTCTGCGGATCTTGGCATCTCATCACTTGGAAAATCTTATCCATTCCCCTCAACCAAGCAGTAACCTCCTTTGGGTCCCTTGACCCCAGAAATGCGGGTGGCTTATGTTTCCTAAAAGATATGAGCCTACGCTCATCATCAGCATTATCAACAACCTGCCCCGCAGCCCCAGTGGATTGGGCAACAGATGATGGATCAGGAACATAGCTAGGGTCAGTAGTATGATGACTAGCCTCACCAGTGTGGTGACTAGGCCCACTCTCCCCCTGTTGAGGAGTAACAGATGGCGTCGGTGTAGGAGTCACCGTAGCCGTGTGTGGAGGTGAATTATCCCTCCTAGGACGATCTCTATCGGCCCTCATCTCAGCCATAAAGGCCTGCATCATATCCTGATTAGTCTTCATCAGGTTTTCAGTCATGTTTCTATTTGCAGCCGTTTCCGCCTGCAGAGCATTCAGTACTGCAGTGACCGGATCCGGTGGCAAAGGACCTGCACCACGTGCCCCACGGCGACCACGCGCCCTACTCATGATATCTGTACATGTAACACAAAGGAAAGAGTTGATCAGACCCACACTGAGGAATCACATATACATTAATCATAAATAGTTCACAGATAGCTATGGCACACAAGATACAACATACACAAACAATCAGAGTTCCCTCACAAAACTGCTCTGATACCATAAAATGTAACAGCCCGTTGTACACCGTTATTGTTAACATTGATTATGATATTAAGCGCAGTTACAATCACAGTAATTGGATTAATGAAATTACGGGCAATTTTTTTCTTTTATCATATTCCTTTTCGTAACAATAGCTTTTTCCGTAATCAATTAAAACAACACTATAATTGTAAATGCAGTTCGCGGAATCATACATTTTACTAACATCATTAATCTTTCTTTTTATTCAATTCATTTAAACTCACCATCTTACTCTCACATTTTACCAAGTTATAGTCCTTTACGTTGTCTACGCGTGGTTTCAAACCACGTACCATTTGGAGTTCTACCCATCAAGTTAATCCCCTTTCTTTTAGTCTAGAAAAACCTGAATTTTCGAAAATTACACTGTGGTAATCGATTACCAGTGGGTGGTAATCGATTACCACCTGTCAAAAATGAGGCAGTAGCCAAATTTTGACCTCCTCTGTTCTGGTAATCGATTACCAACTTTGGGTAATCGATTACCTCACATGGTAATCGATTACCAAGCCTCAGTAATCGATTACCAGGGAAGACAGTAGCTAAATTTCGTCCCCTGTTGCATGGTAATCCATTACCATGCTTGGGTAATCGATTACTATGTAGCAAAAGTGACAGATTACAGCATTTTAAGCCCCAAAAGGGCTGTGTAATCCATCCCTAACCACCTTAATACTCGACACAACACTTAAACACATCCTAAAGTAGGCTCTAGGCCCTTCCATCATGCATTTCCATTAAATCATGCATCATTTACAAAGTCCTCAATATAATGGCCATTTACATACAAATATGGACCATTCTTACAACATGGATCATCAAGACTTCAAGTGCAATAAATGTGGCAATGGACAAGTCCCATGCTCACTCAAAATATACAATTATCCATGTCATGAATAATAAGCAATAAACAAGACTTAGTACATCATCATGAACACTACCAAAAGCATGGCAATAACATCATGCAATATGTTCATGACCTAAGTCTCAAAATACTAATGTCATGCTATGTGCAATCCATAGTCCTCCTCCAAAATGTCATGCAATCCCAATGCACCGCATGCAAATCCACAGTCCACTAAGCGGGCTTCTTGCCCGAAGCTCCTCCCGGCTCATAGTGACCTGAAATGTGGTCCCCCAAACACGGGGTGAGATATACGGATATATCTTAGTAAACCAATGGAGC
This sequence comes from Gastrolobium villosum, assembly GCA_032173675.1. Classification (NCBI taxonomy): domain Eukaryota; kingdom Viridiplantae; phylum Streptophyta; class Magnoliopsida; order Fabales; family Fabaceae; genus Gastrolobium; species Gastrolobium villosum. The sequence continues at coordinate 37,048 of JAVKPL010012490.1, read as the reverse complement.
TAGAGGCTCTCTCCACTCCATGGCTCACTCAAATGTATAAATATGACATCATGTAATATGCAAGCAATACAATATCACCAACCAACTGGAGACAACCCAAGAACATCCACGCATGGATTCATGTTCAAGGACTCCATCATATAACTCCCGAGACAATCCTAGAGCTTCTCCCATGGTTGAGAAAACTCCATGGCCAACCCAACCGGAACTCCTCAAGAGACCTATCCAGCGGATGTCCCCCGTTTGGCTCATCCTGGTGTCGCTCCCATGAGTCGACCCCATGGCATACCCAACTGGCACTTCGCCATCGAAATGATCCAGCGGATGTCCAAACCCAACACACGTCAACTGGCCAGTGACCAAACAATTTTTCATACAATCCAAGCAATATGCATACAAGCACACAATCACACCATGCCATAAACACATAATCCAACCACAACCTTCCACTAGGTGTGGTGGAGCACACTAGGGATTAAACCCAAGTTCCAAGGGTTTACCTCAATACGAGCAAATCCGTTCCAAACGTATGCTCCAAATCAACCTTTCACAATCACGTCCGTGTGAGGCACCCTACAACAATCATCAAATCCAAATTACACCAAACCTCAATTTTCATGAAAATTCCTCAAATTTTCCTAAGTTAAAAACCTAACTTTTTCACCAAAAATTATCATAGCATTTCTAGCTTACAAGCATGATTCTAAGGCCTTTTCATCTAATAGCATTTTTCCATTTGGGCTCTCTATCATCACACATCTAAAATTAAAGGTTTAGAGCATAAATTCCTAGATCTACAAACTCAACCACAAAAATACCACAAATATACTCACAATCAAGTGTATGCTCACCACCAAGGCTCCACTAAGCCAAAGGAAACCCAAAAGCTCCAAGAAACTCCAAGAACACAAGTGGGTCGGATCTGTTTTTGGCCAAAAACGAAGCAAAAAGGTGGATTCAAGGTTTGTAAGTGTCACCAATGGATCTAGAAGGTAGTTTACAATAGATTTCAACACCAAAATCAAGCGATTTGGTGAAGAATAGAGAAAATGGCAAGAGAAGAGAGAAAGGGTTCCTTTTGGGTGTGAAATGGGGAACTTCACGGGGAAGGAAGAAAGAAAAGGGGAAGGGAGGCGTGGGGGTGAGTGGGGCCAAGTCGATTTTTGGTCCCACGGGTCCCATACGCGATCTAACTTTAATCCCGATAAAAATTCCGATCATAAATTCTTAATCTACGTATTTTTCCAGTCCATGACATATTTTTATTTCTCCAAAATATTGATAAAAATTTCACACCGATCGGTACACTTACACCACAGTATTTAACACTTAAAAATCACTATTCATCAATTTTTCCCAAATTTGCCTATTCACTCAATTTTCCGCCCTGATTCCATTTCCAGTATTACTTTTGTAATCTGAAATCTCTAACTCAGTATTTAAGCCTCAGAACACACGGTTGGTAAATTACCATTTTGCCCTTTTTGCCCATTTTGGCCATAATTCACGGATTTTCACTAATCCACCAACTTTCATTTCACATTATAATATAAAAATTCACATTTAAAATATATGAGGTGTTATATAAAGTTGTGTCATTTTAAGTGAGAGAAAGAGATAAATAAAGAAGGTGGATCTCCGACTTTTTGTTCCCTTTTTGTAACATCCCGCATAATTAGTAAAATACATAAGTACTATATGTTATAGATGTATGTGTAGAATTCGGATTTATGGTTTAGGTTTGATGGCTTGCGAATTGTTTTTCTTATCCTTGGATGAGACTAAGGTAAGTATTTAAATTAAATCATAGGAGGGTGCATATGTAGGCATGTGAAATTTATTAAAATCATATGAGTAATTTGAGTGTGTGTTAGAAGGCTTTTGTGTTTATTGGACTTGGAAAGTGGGCTAGTGTGTGTGGACTTGTCACTTTTGGACTTGTGTTGATGGGTTGCCCTTGTGTGGGCCGATGGCCCAAGGGGTCTTTGGATCAAGCTAAATCAGCCCAAAGTTAAATCCACACATACTTCCCTAAGCCTTGTCCAACAAGGTTGTCTTGTGTAGCAAGGAATTCCCACTTGGCAAGATGTATTCTTTCCCACCTATTTCATGCGCAAAAGAGAGTGGATAGGACTTAGAAAATCTGCCAACTTTCCCCTTGCATGACCGCCACATCACCTTAGTTTGTGCACCATTTGACTTCAACTTCATTGCATGAAAGACACATGGACTCCTTAGCATCATTTTGGGCTGCATCTTTCCTCATTTAGGCGCACATGGAGAGGTCATAGATCAGATTTTTCTATGACACAAAACTGCCTAACTTGTTGACTTGGAGAACCATCTTACACCTTCCATCATGAGCCTGAAATGTGCAGATTTCTGCATGCTTTTGCAGCCCATCATGAACCAAATCTGTCCCTTGCCCCCACATGCAACAAAAGAAGGATTTTGGGGCTGCAACCTCCTCATCATATGCGCACAAGGGCAGCTTCAAATCAGATTTTTGGCTGCCACAAAGCTGTCTTGCTTGTTGACTTAGTGAACCCTCTTACATGTGCTCATGATGACACCTCCTTTCCACTCCTTGCATGCGCATAGAGTATCCAAGAAGCAAACTCTTGCTTGTTCAAACCAAGTGTGCAGTCCCACTCTTGCAAGAAACCAGAATTTTCATGATGCATCATCATTTTAACCTCCCCTCACTTTCTCTTTAAGTTTGCGCACAAGAGGGACTCTCCCTCACTTTGCACAAGTTCAGCCAACATCTCCTCCTCCTCCTCACTCTCCTAGCCGAACATACAAGCACACTTGGAGTAAGAAAGAAAGACTAAACTAACTCACCTTCCCTCACACTCTCAAAGCCGTGGCCTAAGACACCAAGCAAGTGCAACCTTTTCTCCTCTCTTTTTCCCTCACTGTCCAGCCTAGTCCTCACCCTTGGAAGCTGTCCAAGATTGTCCTCCTCACCATTTATGCGCATAGATCATCTCTAGGAAGGGTGAACTTGTTGTTGGTAGAACTAGAAAGGTGTGGTGTGTGAGCAAGAAGTGTGTGCTACAAGAGGTAAGCCTAGAACTTAGACCTTTTACATTGTGTGAAACCATGTGCATGAGATGTCTACTTGGTTCTATTTTGTGTTGAATTCTTGAATGAGCATGGTGAAGGAATAAGGATGGAGTTACTTGATGATACTTGTGTGTTTTCATTGTTGCATGAGATCTTCTTTGAGCCTTATAGCACATTGCATGATATAATAGAATGAAAGTCCCATGGTTATGCTTAAGAAATATGCCACTGTTTTGAGGATATATATGCCACTGTTTTGGAATGAATCTACCACTGTTTAGAGGATGCATATGTCACTGTTTCGGTTGGACAAGATCACCATTTTGATGCCACTGTTTCTGCACACAATACTCACTGTTTTAGTGCCTCACATGCCACTGTTTCTGCATAAAATGCTCACTGTTTTAGTATATAATGTGCCACTGTTTCTGCATAAAATGCTCACTGTTTTGATGCCACATATGTAACTGTTTTGCACCAAAAATACTCACTGTTTTAGTACTTAATGAGCCACTGTTTCTGCATAAAATAACCACATATGGATGTTCAAACACCACTATTTATGCCACTGTTTTAATGTCCAAAAATCATGATTTATACCACTGTTTTGGATGTTCAAATGTACCATTCATGCCACTGTTTTAATGTTCACAAATCACTACTAATGCCACTGTTTTTGATGTGCAAATATCACCACTAATGTCACTGTTTTAATGATCAAATGTTACCATTCATGTCACTGTTTTGATGTGCAAATGCCACTGTTTCTGCCACTGTCTAATGCCACTGTTCTGCCACTGTTTTGAGGTCCAAAGTGCCACTGTTTCTGTTTGAAAATGGTCACTGTTTCTGCTGTAAGGTGTTACTATTTTCTGCTGTAAAACGTCACTGTTTCTGGCCACTGTTTTTAAGTAAAACGTCACTGTTTCTGCCCACTGTTTTTAAGGAAAACGTCACTGTTTTCTGCTCACTGTTTTAAGAACAAACGTCACTGTTTTCTGCTGTAAAACGCTGCTGTATGCTCACTATTTTTCTGCTGTAAAACACTGCTGTATGCTCACTGTTTTCCACTGTAAAATGCTGCTGTATGCCCACTATTTCTGCTGTAAATCGCCACTGTAAATGATTGGTTGTAATTGATTTAGGTGCGCTTAAGAAGTGAGATACTTCGCTGCTGTTTGGTATTGTTAAGGCACACAAGGTAAGTGTCAGGCGATATTACCTAATGTGACTATTGACTACTGGTATAAAATTGTGACATGATGCTCCATACTCCGTAAAAGTAATATGTTCCTTATGATGAAAGAAAACTGCCAAAAATGTGCCGTGATGGCTATGGAAATGTGCCGTGATGGCTATATGATTATGAGGTAAAGTTGTTATGTGGCAGCATAACGTGTATGAAAAGTATATGTGCCGTGATGGCTATTTGAAAAGTATATAAGCATGCACCTTACATCATACTGCATTTTTATACGTTTGGTGTGTGAAAGCATAGCATGGCATGCATGTACCAAGATCATATAGGCCTTGCTTTTTAGAATAGTTATGTACAGGACCATGTGTTTGAGCAAGCATCATATAGGCATCCCTAAGGTACCAGGGTATGGGACACTTGGCATCAGTCCGCATAGGCCCACAGTTGGAATCCACAGGGAGCTCAGGTGCCAAGGTATATTGATTCCACTGTGAAGTGCGCGCACGACGGTGCTAAAAGCGCAAAGGAAAGGCGTTATATACGCAATATATATGAATATGATGAAAAGAAAAGGCGTTATGTGCGCAATATATATGAATATGATGAAAAGGAAAAAGGAAAAGGAACAAGGATATGTTGAAGTGACTGTTTATGATTTTGTGCCTAGTTAATACTGCTATATTATTGGTTTTGTTGCCACACTACTGGGATTATTCTCACCCCTTCGGGGCTGCTATTTTCCTAAATGGCAGGAGGACGTAAAAGCATTTGAAGAAGTGATGTTTGCTGTTGCTTGCTGATGAATGGACTTGTACTGTTGCTGTTTGATTGATTGGATGACTGTAATGATTAATATTTTGGTACTCTTGGATGACTGTAGACTGTATTATCTCTATTTCACCTTGAACTTTTATGAACAGCGGCTATTTTGGAAAACGTTTGTGAAAAGGATTTTTGAAAGACTTAAGTGCTGAAATTTTCACAGTGCACCTTACGGGAGGTGTTTTTATGAGCAAACGAACTCCGATTTACTATTATTTTATATGCACGCGAAGCCCCAAACGTGCTCTTTCTAAATCACTTGAAACATTTTTTATCGTCCAAACAGAAGTTATAAGAATTACTGAAACGTCTTACGGATTTGTATACTGCTATGAGCATCTTTGTTAGCTCATGTGACGTTAACGACTCTAATTCCGCTTAGCAAACGACTCTCTTGGATGCATACAAGGGAGGGCGTTACACTAATTGGTATCAGAGCAGTTTGGTCCATGGATTTGCTTGTGATTGATTGAATTGATTGTTGATTGTGTTTATCTGCTGATTGACTGTCTAAATGTGCTATAGTTTAAGTGTTTGAGACTAGGGTAGTTAGATTGTTTAGGCCGTTCTGTGATAAGACACGGATGCATAGTTAACTTATCCGAATTGAACTCGAGTACCTACTTGGGACTGCTGCCATAAATAACTTGCAGTGAGCCTGATCAACACATTTCATGATATTGTGAGTGCAGAATCATGGCAGGTGGTCACGGTTCACTCGGGGAAGGTCTGGCGATGCGGAAGAGGATCTTATCACTACTATTGGGGGACTGGCAACGTTTATCCATAATATGAGCCAAGAATGGCGCGACCATAGGCAACAGAATCCGAACCAACCCCCACTGCATGACAATGCAGAAGAAATTGCCCGTCGGAGGTTGAAAGACTTCCGCAACTTCCAACCACCTACCTTTGAGGGTGAAGACAACCCTGAGGCTGCAGCGAAGTGGCTGCAGATGATTGAGCATATTTTCGAACGCATGGCATGCCCGGAAGCGCAGAAGACCGATTACGCATCGTACCAGCTGATGGGAGAAGCTTTAACGTGGTGGACTGGTGCGAGGGCTCTGCTGAGAGCTCAGGACGTTGAGTTGACGTGGGCCGTGTTCAGACAAGTATTTTTGGATAAGTATTTTCCTAAGGCAATGAGAAGGATGAAGCACACTGAACTGCTGTCACTTAGGCAGGATAACATGACGGTTAATGAGTACATTGCCAAATTTGGGCAGCTGATCGAGTACGCCAACTTTGACCGGAACATTTATGATGAGGAATGGCAGGTGGAGAAGTTCGAAAGCGGATTACATCCGGAAATCCGTAAACTAATATTGACGACGGCTAATCGTACACTTCCGGAGCTTATCAATCAGAGTCGTCAGGCCGAAGGAATCATCAACGAGGCCAAGAATTTGTACAAGCAACCAGCACAATTCCACGTAGGAAGCCGAGCAGGCAGATTCTTCAGGACGACACCTGGTAGGGGTCGAGGCAGAGGCCCGCAGTTGCAGGCGAGGCCTGGAAACTTTAAGAGAAGCAATACTGTTGGTCAATCGTCAACTGGACGACAGGGTGCGACTGTTTGTGCTACGTGTGGAAAGAATCACTTTGGAGTTTGTCGCAAGAACAACAATGCATGTTTCAGATGTGGCCAGCAAGGACATTTTGCTTACAAATGCCCCCAGAACGCTGATCAACAGCCTACGCAAGCACGGGTGTTCACTCTGGATGCGAATGAAACGTAGAAGTTTCCCAACTTGATCAAAGGTAATGTCATTTTAAATGGTCACCCAATTTCTGTTATCTTTGATTCTGGAGCGTCTGGCTCGTTTATGGCAAAGCATACTGCTATGAGAATAGGCATCACCCCAACCCCGTTACCTCATGAGTTACACATCAGCACACCTACTGGAGGATCGTGCACAGCCTCAGAGATCTGCAGAGGTGTTACCTTACAGTATGAAGGGAACACGTATACAGTTAACTTGGTGGTCCTACCGGTATTCAATTTCGATGTGATTATCGGTATGGACTGGTTGACGGAAAACGGGATAACGTTGGATTGTCGAGCGGGGAAAGTCGTTGTTCCTGCGAAAGATGGTAATCTTCAACCTTTCTCTCTCATTTCTTTATTGCAAGTTAGAAAAGAGCTCCGCAAGGGAGCAGCAGGGTATCTTTTGTCGATCGAGGCTGAGACCTCGGTTGACACTCAAATTCAGAATGTACCTGTAGTTAGAGAATTCGAGGAGGTATTCCCGGATGAAATACCTCGATTGCCTCCTCATAGGGAAATAGAATTTTCCATCGAACTTGTTCCTAGAGTTGGACCAATCTCCATTGCTCCGTATCGTATGGCGCCTTTGGAACTTCGCGAGTTGAAGAAGCAGATAGAAGAACTTTTGGCAAAGGAATTCATCAGACCGAGTACTTCTCCATGGGGTGCTCCAGCCATCTTGATTAAGAAGAAGGATGGAAGTTTACGCCTGTGTGTAGATTAGCGGCAGCTGAACAAAGTTACGGTGAAGAATAAGTATCCGCTACCGAGGATCGATGATTTGATGGACCAGCTGAGAGGAGCCAGAGTCTTTTCCAAGATAGATTTACGATCGGGATACCATCAGATCCGGGTCAAACCGGAGGATATTCCGAAAACAGCTTTTAGGACTCGTTATGGGCACTACGAATATCAGGTGATCCCATTCGGACTCACAAATGCTCCAGCGGTATTCATGGACTACATGAACCTCATCTTCCGCCCCTTTCTTGATCAGTTTGTTATTGTGTTTATCGACGACATCCTGATTTACTCTACTACTGAAGAGCTGCATGCGGAACATCTGAGGATTGTCTTGCAAATCTTGAAAGAGAAGCAGTTGTACGCGAAGTGGTCGAAGTGCGAGTTTTGGCTTAAAGAGGTCCAGTTTCTGGGCCATGTCATTTCAACAGAAGGTATCGCGGTGGACCCCAGCAAAGTTGAAGCTGTTATGAATTGGGAACGACCCAAGACTGTCACTGAAGTAAGAAGTTTCTTATTTCTGGCTGGATATTATCGAAGGTTTATCCAGAATTTCTCTCAGATAGTGCAACCTCTTACCCGTCTCACTCGGAAGGACAAGCCGTTTGAGTGGACCGAAGCTTGTGAAGAATGTTTCATGGAACTGAAGAGCAGGTTAACGAGTGCTCCAGTACTCACGATTCCGGATCCTACCCGAAAGTTCGAAGTATACTGCGATGCGTCGCTGAAAGGACTTGGATGCGTGTTGATGCAGGATCGTATGGCGGTAGCTTATGCATCTCGACAACTAAAGCCTCGCGAAGAAAATTATCCTACGCACGATTTGGAGTTAGCAGCTATAGTGTTCGCACTTAAAATCTGGAGGCACCACTTGTATGGTTCGCAGTTTGACGTATTCAGCGATCATAAGAGTTTGAAGTATTTGTTCGACCAGAAGGAGCTGAATATGCGGCAACGATGGTGGATGGAATTTCTGAAGGACTATGATTTTGAACTTAAATACCACCCAGGAAAGGCAAACGTGGTAGCTGACGCTCTGAGTAGGAAGACACTGCATACGGCAACTCTGATGATGGAAGAACTGAAATTGTTTGAGGCCTTTCGAGATTTGAAATTATCTGTAGAAGAGAGAGGGCATAGTATAAGATTGGGGAATGTAAAGGTGGAGAATGAATTGATCAGTAGAATTAAGGAAGCTCAGAGAGATGAAGAATTAGTTCGTGAATTGGTTGGCAACCAAGAGGTAGTAAAGGATGAGAATGATATTTGGAGATTTCAAGGTCGGTTAGTTGTGCCGAACGAAGAGTTGAAGCAAGAAGTTTTGCAGGAGGCTCATAAGGGTAAGTATGCAGTTCACCCTGGATCCACAAAGATGTACCATGATTTGAAGACCTCGTTTTGGTGGCCGGGTATGAAGCGTGATATTGCTGAGTATGTATCTCGATGCTTAACTTGTCAGAAGGTGAAGTACGAACACCAGAAACCGTCGGGACTCCTTCAACCTTTGGAGATTCCCGAATGGAAGTGGGACAGTATTGCGATGGATTTTGTAGTTGGACTTCCTCGGACGCGAGAAGGATATGATGCTATCTGGGTGATTGTCGATCGTTTAACGAAGTCAGCTCATTTCTTGCGTGTTAGAACCACGTATAATACAGAGAGGCTTGCCAGAATTTATCTGCAGGAGATTGTGAAGCTGCATGGAGTTCCTACTAGTATTGTCAGTGATCGTGATCCCAAGTTTACATCTAAGTTCTGGGAATCTTTTCAAAGAGCATTAGGGACCCACTTGAGATTGAGTACTGCTTACCACCCGCAGACCGATGGACAGACAGAACGCACCATTCAAGCTTTAGAGGACATGTTGCGAGCATGTGTTTTGGAGTTAGGAGGCAGCTGGGATAATTATCTTTCTTTAATTGAGTTTGCTGACAACAACAGTTACCACTCCAGTATTCAGATGGCACCGTATGAAGCTTTGTATGGGAGAAAATGCAGATCCCCTTTATGCTGGACTGAAGTGGGTGAGCGAAGTATGTTAGGACATGATCTAATTCAAGAAACATCCGAACAAGTAAAGAAGATTCGAGAAAATATGCAGCGGGCTCAGGCCAGACAGAAGAGTTATTACGACAAGCGTCATAAGCCTCTATCTTTCGAAGTCGGAGACCATGTATTTTTGAGAATCACACCTACATCGGGACTCGGAAGGAGAATGGGAGTAAAGAAGTTAAGTCCACGGTACTTAGGACCGTATCTGATCATGGACCGGATTGGAGAGTCTGCTTACCGGTTGGCTTTACCACCCAATCTGTCAGGAATTCACAATGTATTTCATGTGTCGCAGCTACGGAGATATCTCTCGGATCCATCTCACGTGTTACAGCCAGAAGAAGTGGAACTAAAGGAAAATCTGACATACCAAGTGCAACCGTTCCAAATCCTTGAAAGATCCGTCAAGCGACTCCGTTCCAAAGAGATTCCTTTGGTGAAAGTATTGTGGAACAACAGATCGGCAGCTGAAGCCACTTGGGAGCGCGAGGACGACATTTAGAAACGCTATCCAGAACTGTTTAGCTCTTAAGTAAGTTTATTTTGCGGACAAAATTCCTATTTGGTGGGGAGAGTGTAACATCCCGCATAATTAGTAAAATACATAAGTACTATATGTTATAGATGTATGTGTAGAATTCGGATTTATGGTTTAGGTTTGATGGCTTGCGAATTGTTTTTCTTATCCTTGGATGAGACTAAAGTAAGTATTTAAATTAAATCATAGGAGGGTGCATATGTAGGCATGTGAAATTTATTAAAATCATATGAGTAATTTGAGTGTGTGTTAGAAGGCTTTTGTGTTTATTGGACTTGGAAAGTGGGCTAGTGTGTGTGGACTTGTCACTTTTGGACTTGTGTTGATGGGTTGCCCTTGTGTGGGCCGATGGCCCAAGGGGTCTTTGGATCAAGCTAAATCAGCCCAAAGTTAAATCCACACAAACTTCCCTAAGCCTTGTCCAACAAGGTTGTCTTGTGTAGCAAGGAATTCCCACTTGGCAAGATGTATTCTTTCCCACCTATTTCATGCGCAAAAGAGAGTGGATAGGACTTAGAAAATCTGCCAACTTTCCCCTTGCATGACCGCCACATCACCTTAGTTTGTGCACCATTTGACTTCAACTTCATTGCATGAAAGACACATGTACTCCTTAGCATCATTTTGGGCTGCATCTTTCCTCATTTAGGCGCACATGGAGAGGTCATAGATCAGATTTTTCTATGACACAAAACTGCCTAACTTGTTGACTTGGAGAACCATCTTACACCTTCCATCATGAGCCTGAAATGTGCAGATTTCTGCATGCTTTTGCAGCCCATCATGAACCAAATCTGTCCCTTGCCCCCACATGCAACAAAAGAAGGATTTTGGGGCTGCAACCTCCTCATCATATGCGAACAAGGGCAGCTTCAAAACAGATTTTTGGCTGCCACAAAGCTGTCTTGCTTGTTGACTTAGTGAACCCTCTTACATGTGCTCATGATGACACCTCCTTTCCACTCCTTGCATGCGCATAGAGTATCCAAGAAGCAAACTCTTGCTTGTTCAAACCAAGTGTGCAGTCCCACTCTTGCAAGAAACCAGAATTTTCATGATGCATCATCATTTTAACCTCCCCTCACTTTCTCTTTAAGTTTGCGCACAAGAGGGACTCTCCCTCACTTTGCACAAGTTCAGCCAACATCTCCTCCTCCTCCTCACTCTCCTAGCCGAACATACAAGCACACTTGGAGTAAGAAAGAAAGACTAAACTAACTCACCTTCCCTCACACTCTCAAAGCCGTGGCCTAAGACACCAAGCAAGTGCAACCTTTTCTCCTCTCTCTTTCCCTCACTGTCCAGCCTAGTCCTCACCCTTGGAAGCTGTCCAAGATTGTCCTCCTCACCATTTATGCGCATAGATCATCTCTAGGAAGGGTGAACTTGTTGTTGGTAGAACTAGAAAGGTGTGGTGTGTGAGCAAGAAGTGTGTGCTACAAGAGGTAAGCCTAGAACTTAGACCTTTTACATTGTGTGAAACCATGTGCATGAGATGTCTACTTGGTTCTATTTTGTGTTGAATTCTTGAATGAGCATGGTGAAGGAATAAGGATGGAGTTACTTGATGATACTTGTGTGTTTTCATTGTTGCATGAGATCTTCTTTGAGCCTTATAACACATTGCATGATATAATAGAATGAAAGTCCCATGGTTATGCTTAAGAAATATGCCACTGTTTTGAGGATATATATGCCACTGTTTTGGAATGAATCTACCACTGTTTAGAGGATGCATATGTCACTGTTTCGGTTGGACAAGATCACCATTTTGATGCCACTGTTTCTGCACACAATACTCACTGTTTTAGTGCCTCACATGCCACTGTTTCTGCATAAAATGCTCACTGTTTTAGTATATAATGTGCCACTGTTTCTGCATAAAATGCTCACTGTTTTGATGCCACATATGTCACTGCTTTGCACCAAAAATACTCACTGTTTTAGTACTTAATGAGCCACTGTTTCTGCATAAAATAACCACCATATGGATGTTCAAACACCACTATTTATGCCACTGTTTTAATGTCCAAAAATCATGATTTATACCACTGTTTTGGATGTTCAAATGTACCATTCATGCCACTGTTTTAATGTTCACAAATCACTACTAATGCCACTGTTTTTGATGTGCAAATATCACCACTAATGTCACTGTTTTAATGATCAAATGTTACCATTCATGTCACTGTTTTGATGTGCAAATGCCACTGTTTCTGCCACTGTCTAATGCCACTGTTCTGCCACTGTTTTGAGGTCCAAAGTGCCACTGTTTCTGTTTGAAAATGGTCACTGTTTCTGCTGTAAGGTGCTACTGTTTTCTGCTGTAAAACGTCACTGTTTCTGTCCACTGTTTTTAAGTAAAACGTCACTGTTTCTGCCCACTGTTTTTAAGGAAAACGTCACTGTTTTCTGCTCACTGTTTTAAGAACAAACGTCACTGTTTTCTGCTGTAAAACGCTGCTGTATGCTCACTATTTTTCTGCTGTAAAACACTGCTGTATGCTCACTGTTTTCCACTGTAAAACGCTGTTGTATGCCCACTGTTTCTGCTGTAAATCGCCACTGTAAATTATTGGTTGTAATTGATTTAGGTGCGCTTAAGAAGTGAGATACTTCGCTGCTGTTTGGTATTGTTAAGGCACACAAGGTAAGTGTCAGGCGATATTACCTAATGTGACTATTGACTACTGGTATAAAATTGTGACATGATGCTCCATACTCCGTAAAAGTAATATGTTCCTTATGATGAAAGAAAACTGCCAAAAATGTGCCGTGATGGCTATGGAAATGTGCCGTGATGGCTATATGATTATGAGGTAAAGTTGTTATGTGGCAGCATAACGTGTATGAAAAGTATATGTGCCGTGATGGCTATATGAAAAGTATATAAGCATGCACCTTACATAATATTGCATTTTTATACGTTTGGTGTGTGAAAGCATAGCATGGCATGCATGTACCAAGATCATATAGGCCTTGCTTTTTAGAATAGTTATGTACAGGACCATGTGTTTGAGCAAGCATCATATAGGCATCCCTAAGGTACCAGGGTATGGGACACTTGGCATCAGTCCGCATAGGCCCACAGTTGGAATCCACAGGGAGCTCAGTTGGAAAGGCGTTATATACGCAATATATATGAATATGATGAAAAGGAAAAAGGAAAAGGAACAAGGATATGTTGAAGTGACTGTTTATGATTTTGTGCCTAGTTAATACTGCTATATTATTGGTTTTGTTGCCACACTACTGGGATTATTCTCACCCCTTCGGGGCTGCTATTTTCCTAAATGGCAGGAGGACGTAAAAGCATTTGAAGAAGTGATGTTTGCTGTTGCTTGCTGATGAATGGACTTGTACTGTTGCTGTTTGATTGATTGGATGACTGTAATGATTAATATTTTGGTACTCTTGGATGACTGTAGACTGTATTATCTCTATTTCACCTTGAACTTTTATGAACAGCGGCTATTTTGGAAAACGTTTGTGAAAAGAATTTTCGAAAGATTTAAGTGCTGAAATTTTTAAGGTGCACCTTACGGGAGGTGTTTTTATGAGCAAACGAACTCTGATTTACTATTATTTTATATGCACGCGAAGCCCCAAACGTGCTCTTTCTAAATCACTTGAAACATTTTTTATCGTCCAAACAGAAGTTATAAGAATTACTGAAACGTCTTACGGATTTGTATACTGCTATGAGCATCTTTGTTAGCTCATGTGACGTTAACGACTCTAATTCCGCTTAGCAAACGACTCTCTTGGATGCATACAAGGGAGGGCGTTACACTTTTTATCATCACCATTCTTTTCATTCAACTGCAACCAATCCCTCAGATCTGATGAGAAGAAATTATGTCTCCATGCATTTGGTATTGTATTTCCCCATAAATTGTATATCTCTGTACAATCCCTTAACATATGTAGTATACTTTCAGGTTCCCCATGACAAACGGGGCAAGTCTCCTCAATCTCACTCCATTTTGCAGCCTAAGATTTTGTGGGAAGACGAAAATGAAGGATTTTCCACATAAATATTTTCATACACCGTGGTCCTTTCCAATTCCACAAATTCATCCATATTTTTTCTGCATGAAGATTTCCCGCTCTATTCCATATTTCTGCAGAGATTGCATGGTAAGCTTTCTTAACACTAAATCTGTTCCCCCACCCACTCTCCAAATTCATTTATCCTGCCCATCTTCAATATGTGGGGTCAGGTGACTCTAAATTATTTTCATGTCCTCCTCTGATATCCATCTACCAATGATACTAAGATCCCAGTCACCATCTTGGTTAACTAGATCGCAAGCCTTTTTGCATATTTCATGCTCTGGTATGTTTCCTATTCTTTTGTGAATCAATGCACCTAATTATGATATCCAATTATCAGTCTAGAAATTGATTAACTTCCCATCCCCTATCTCCCATCCTACATATTGTTTAATTTTCTCTCAAATCTTACACACATTTTTCCACAATCGCGAGTCCCAATACTTGATGAGATTCTCATTTTCCCGCCTAGAGCCACAATACTTGGTTCTTAGCACCTTAACCCAGAGGGTATGTTTATCTGATTATACTTGGTCCACCCACGACTTTAGCTAAGATATCTCCATATCTGTAGCTCATGAGGTCTTTACCTTTTATCCATATACAAGTAGATAAGTCGTACTAGTCTTACCCGAGATCACTGATCCCCAATCTCAGTGTCTCTAGACTAGGAACAAATAATTAGGAATAGACATGCGATATCCTTGAATCCTTATGATTGTGATCTCATCACAGATACTCAAGAGATACATGTTCTATTCCAAGGGGTTTATCCAGTTTGTTCATATAATATTAACAATAATATCGAGACACAATATGAGACTGAATAAATAGTGCTTTCATTTATTTGTGAGAAACAAAGTTCTACATCTAGTGTCCTTTATTTAATCAAAAGATTGTCTCTAGGACACCCATATACTAACACACCATGTAAAGAATATCAAATTGCAAAACAAACTCATGTTTTGTTTTCAACTGTATAGTAGACTTGTTTCTGATCTTCTGGATTGACAGGATGAAATTAGGAATAAGATCTCATCATTGGAGACAGCTCTTGTGATCGAAAGTCAAAATTATACTTTTGCCATACTTTAAGTTGAGAAATATAAAGAAACAAGGCAGGAATTGGATAAAAAGTTTGACACTTAATATCGGCTCCGGATGTAAGATGCCACATTCCCCCCTCACCTTCTTTTTTTTTACTTTTCAAGGCAATATAATTCTTTCCTTCTCCTACATATCTGTCTTGTCTGACTTTAATATAAGCAATGAATAATGAATTGTTATGGACAACACAGGCTGCTCTAGTATTATGTTCATGTTGTCAATGTGTTTTATGAGAGCTTTAAACTATAGATTATTAGCATGAAATGATTTTGTTAATGTGTCATGCCATTTGGTATATCCATTAAGTATTAATATTATTATTTTTTCCCATTTGTTTGGGCTGGGGCATGATATTTTTTACAAAAATACCGTTTAAAGGATACATGTTAATTTTTTTTATAGGAGGAAGACAAACCGTCAGGATGCACACTAATTTAAAGCTGGGGAAATTGATTTTATTTGAAGAAATACATTTTTATGAATATTGAACTTGATTTTTCTTTTATATTGATGTTATTTCTCATTTTCATAACTAAATTTGACACACATAGTATGTTTTCTACTTGTCCTCCACCCCCAAAATATTTTTCTTTTTTTCTTTTATTCTCTAGTTAGATAATTGCTATGTTTGAACTAGTTGAAAATGAGGAAAATGATGTTTATCTCCCAATTTTTGTAGTACGGAAGCACTTGATAATCACTTGACAGTTGTTCGACGTGAACGTGAACTCAAATCACAAATAGAAGAAAGGAAAATAAGAAGTGATGCAACTTCTGAAGAGGCCAAGAGAATAGCTTCTTTGCAAGAGGAAAAGCAGTAGCAAGAAAAGGCTAAAGCTGAAGCAGAGGTACCATAACTTTATTTTTTAGTTGATTGTATTACTTGGCAAAATATATATGTTTCAGATTTCATTTGAGTTGAAGCTGCCGATGCTTAATGACGTTAATTATCACCTGTTAACAATTATAAATGCACCTTTTTTTATATGAAGTCTATTGGTTTACCATTTTTTCTTATTTAATTATTTTTTGTTACAACGATGTTTTGAGAGTCCTAAACTGCCACAAATAAATTTATTGTTGCATTGGTTTGGATTGTACCTTGCTTGACCTGCTACTAGCCTATGACTTGGTAGTATTTTCGCTGATATTCATGTGTCCTAATTTTGTTTTAGTACATAATTTCCTTTATAGATACTTTAGCGCAAATGCTCTTTCATTCATTATTTTTCAATTTTGTGGGTGCAGGCCAAACTTAGAGCAGAGGAAGCAAAACAAGCTGCATTGGAAGCCAAAAGAAAGGCAGCAGTGGAAGCTGAAAAAAGAGCGGCAACAGAAGATGCAGTTTATGTGGAATCTAAGTCGGATGGGAAGCCCATCTCAAAGAAAAGAAAAGCATCAAAGAAGCAGTTTATGAATGGAGGATATGAAACCATGTCCCAAGAGGAAGGTGGAACTAAAAAGGTAATGTTTAGGGCCTCATTGTTTTGAGTACAAATATAGTTCTTGTTTGGACTTTCCATATTGTCATGATAACCCTTTCTCATTTTGACTTTCATTATAAAATTGATAAGGCTCATTTGTAAACATATATAGAATGTTTTCAATTTAAGCTATATTGTTCGTTCTCGTCAACACCGAGATAGGATAGTTTAGTGAGTCAAACATATATAATTTCTTAGGGCTCGTTTGGTGGACATGATAAGATAAGGGTAGGATATGATATGGGGCTGATAAAGGTAGGATATGATATGGGGCTGATTAGCCTATATCATGTCATGTGTTTGAGGAGCACCTGATTAGCAATCTGATAAGATTATGTAGAAGAAGAAAGGAGAAAGAAAAAACAAAATATAATGCAATAAATACAAATATATTGGGTAGCGTGGGGATATATTGGGTATCCAATATTGGTATCCTATCCTATTGAATCCTAACCCAGCTCCCCCCATAGGATAAGAAATCATGTATTGGATAGGATAAAATGAGACAATAGGATAAGCTAATCATATCCTATTAACCCACCAAACAAGAGATAAAATTAGGATATGATAAGTTATCTTATTCTATCTTCTTTATTAGGTGCTCCAAACAGATCCTTAAAGTCAAGATGAAAACTACTGCTGGAAGTAGGTTTTCAAGGCTGTTGTTTTATCCTTAAAGTTGTTCTAGGATAGGCCTTCACATGGGACAATTTTAATTGGATTTGATGTGACATAAAATATAATAAATACTCAAAATAGGCCTCCAAAGATACATAGGACATCAAAGTTAGTCCTCCATAGTGTAAAATAAGCATCAATATAGGGACTAAATTAGTGTCCAATGATATATTAAGGGAGTAAATTGATGTCCATTTTAAACATTCAAGGACCGAGTTAATATCTAATATATTTAGAGGACCAACTTGATGTCTCATGTTTCTTTGGAGGACCAATTTGTGTTTTTAGTAGTGTTTTAAAACCTCACCCTACCCCCCGGGTTGACCCGGGTCAACCCTGACCCCTCCCCTTTGAGGGTTAGGGTCACAAGTTGGACCCTATATGCACATCGACCCCTCCGACCCCCAAAACCCGGCCGGGTTTCAGTGACTCCCGGGTCAGAGGGGTCAAAGGGGGTCACTGCATTTTTTTTTTAAAAAAAAAATTCCATGAAACAACATTTTTTTATTAAAAAAATAAAATAAAAATGCTTGTAAACCTAAATATAATCGTTCTCTTCTCTCCCAGCGACCTAGGCGTCTTCAATCTTCACGTGCTACCGAGAAATCTCTCTATTGTTGCAGAAGAGAAAGAGATTTCTTGTCCTCGCGCCCAACTCTTCCGAGTTGCATCCACATTTTCCATATCAGCATTGGCACAAAATTCTTTCAGAATTGTGCTGGAGCTGGGTGCAGCAAACCTCACTAATTTGTTCCATATTCTCCTTTCAGCTGTTATTCGTATCGGACAATCACCATCCAAGAAAGCACTGATTTGCCTTTCTGATATAATTTTCTTGGGAGAAAACCATTGATAATACCGGTCTTGAGCCTCAGGTGATAAGAGCCGGGTACTTTCAAAAACAGAAGAAGAAGAGTCCTGGGCCTCTTTGTGCCAGCAGCACTACTCTTGCCCGTTTTCTTGCCTGGGCCAATTCCTTTTGTGGTCTTTTTGACTTGCTTACCCTGCACTCAGAAAAATACCACAAAACAATGGAATTTATACATGTTAGTGTGAAAGTTTAACAATGAAAAACATGCAGGAAATTCCCATATTTAATTTCCACTGTGTGTTTTTGGTATGGCATGATAAACAGGGTATTTCTACCTATATCAGAACTGCAAGACACTTTCATATGCTTACTCAGAAAACTATAAGCAGTGATAAAAGATCAATGCAACTCACAGTCAGTATTAGTTCATTACAGGCAAATATAAACAGATGATCCAAATCAATTATGCCAAACATCAAGTTACAATTTATCTCTTAAGCTCAGCAATAAGATCAAGATTGTGTCACGCCTCTAACTTATTAACTATCCTCTTATTAGGTGTACCTTTATTATCAATGGAATATAATCAGAGAATAAACCACAACCCTTTCCACACAGATTCAGATATTCAAAGTTTATGTATCAAGAGAGGTAGCTTACCTTTTCTCCAGCCATTTTGAGGAATTTGTAACTGAAATAGAACCAAGCTTGCAATGTTCAGTGGGAAAGTCCCAAAAAATAAAATAAGATTATAACCCTAACTATATCCCGATGGTGGTCGATGGTGAGAAGGTATGGATTTGGTCGAGATGGAATGGAAGAGGATTTGTTGGTTGGTGTTGGGGATATTGGAGTGATGTTGAGTGGTGGGTTGTCACCGGCGTTGGGAGGAGGAGATAGGAAGAAAGGTGCTCGAGAGAGAGAGAGAGAGAGAGAGAGAGAGAATGGTTCAGTGAGAGATGGTGGTGTATGGTGGTCGCGCGGTGAGGTGCGGTGGTTGACTGGTGGACGGAGGTGGCTGGTAGAAGAAGAGAGAGGGGGGGGAAAGGGGGCGACGACTGGGAAAAATAATAAGGGGGGAGGGAAATTTTTAGGGTTTCCTTTTTAAAAATCTAATTTTTGAACCCGCGCTCATAGCGTCAATACCACGCTGATAGCGTGGGTCTCTCTGATCATTCACGCTCGGAGCGCGCAATCCACGCTGTAGGCGTGGTTGCTTTTGTTAACTTTCTCACGCTCATAGCGTGAATCTCACGCTATCAGCGTGGAGGCTTCTGAGTTCTCACGCTGTCAGCGTGGATCTCCCTGTTTCCTCACGCTTATAGCGTGAATCTCACGCTATCAGCGTGGAGGCTTTCGTAAATCTCACACTGAGAGCGTGGATCTGACGCCAGGAGCATCAGTTCAAAGTTCACAACTTCTTATTATCTAACCTAAAATCATCAAAATGACTAAAACTAATTGTTCCTGCTGGGTTGCCTCCCAATGAGTGTTAGCATATGGGTGTCCTAGAGACAATCTTTTGATTAAATAAAGGACACTAGATGTAGAACTTTGTTTGTCGCAAATAAATAAAGCACTATTTTTTCAGTTTCATATTGTGTCTCGATATTACTGTTAATATTATATGAACGAACTGGATAAACCCCTTGGAATAGAACAGATATCTCTTGAGTATCTGTGATGAGATCACGATCATGAGGATTCAAGGATATTGCATGTCTATTCCTAATTATATGTTCCTAGTTTAGAGACACTGAGTTTGGGGATCAGTGATCTCGAGTAAAGACTAGTATGACTTATCTACTTGTATATGGATACAAGGTAAAGACCTCATGAGCTGCAGATATGGAGATATCTTAGCTAAAGTCGTGGGTGGACCTATAAGATTATAGCTCGCACTGAGCAGACCCAAAAGAGACTCTATGAGGAAATGTCACAGATAGTGTCATTAGAGTAATCTCTTTATTTTTGGGTATGTCTTTCCTTAGACCAGAAGTTATTACCTAGACTGTGTTCTTGAAGGCATGTTTTGATTGTATACCTCGTCTGCCTGAAACATGGAGACTCATAGGTATACTGTTGGGCGTGTCCTTAAAGGGCACAGGGCTAGGGTAATAAGCTGAAGGAATTCGTTAAATCTCTGTGACAGATTAGGTTATCTGTAAATCGGAGAAATCGGGATGACATTTACAGGGACTCGGGAATCTATGCATAGTAAAAGAGATCATGAGATGATCTGCCTTTAGAGTCAGTAAATTGAAGATTCCCTATTTCGAATAAAGCTTACCCTAAACCGCAGGGGTTGATACATTTCCTTACCCTAGGTTAATGGGAAGATGACCGAGACGAAGGGAAATACATACGGTAACCAAATATGTGCAATAGGATGATCAAGTCATTAATCTGACTAGTTTTGGGGCAACAAATCATTGCTAGTGCTCTGTGTTGTCATTAATTGGGTTGTGGGCTTGTTGGGCCCAAGCCCAGTTATGTCAGAAGCTAAGTTGGACCTAATGGGTCACACACTAACACCTTGTAGTCATGATGGACTAGCTTTAAGGTATTGGGCCTAATAATGGTTGTTAGCCCAAGAAGCTGTTTGGAAGCCCACCTAAATGGGTGGGTGGTGCATGGAGCTTAGTAATGGGCTTGGATAGTCCAAGCCATTACTAATTAATTTTATTAGTTAAATTAATAACAAATATTTGAATTTCGAATTTTGAATTTGAAATTTGAATTTTGAAATTTGAATTTGGAATTTGAATTTCGAAATTCGAATTTTGAATTTGAAATTTGAAATTTGAATTTTGAAATTTGAATTTGGAATTTGAATTTTGAAATTCGAATTTTGAATTTGAAATTTGAAATTTTGAATTTTGAATTTTGAATTTGAATGTTTGAACATTTGAACTCAAGTGTTTGAATTCGAATTTGAATTGGCTTTAAAAAGTTGTTTCATAACAAAAGGATAAGACAGGATCTTATTGGAGCATATTCCTTGGATCAAGAAGCATCTTTGGAGCACTTCCTTGGGCTGTTTGGTGCGCAAGTTTAAGTGATAAGGATGTCATCTTATCACTTAAAACAAAGCTCCATTCAGATTTGGTGGTTGAGGGAATCAGTGGGTGAGTTGATTCAAATTTTGAATGCAACTACTCAATATATTTGGACCCCTTCTAGGGCTGAATTATGCGCACGAAAAGTATACTATATGATAGTTTATGAATTTAATTTTAAATTATTTTGAACTTAATTTCATGTGGATAAGATTGGAGGTTGTTGGCAAAATTGGTTTTGCAACAGCTCCACCTTATCCTCCCTGTTCCATGCACAAACTTCAAAGGTTTTTGAAAGTTGGTTTTCATTTTGAATGAATTAAATTTCCTCTTTCTCTCATCAAGGTGTGCGCATATATACAGCCTCCTCACCTTAGGTTTTTGGTCAAGAAAACCTAGCCAACTCTCCTCCATCTATGCACCATTCTGTAGGGTAGTTCACTACACCTTTCCAAACAGAATACCTAGCCTCCACCTTCACCACTTGTGCGCATAACAAGCCTCACTGTGGTGTTCATCTGGTGGCTTTCAAGAAAGGGTTCTTGCATCATTGACGAACGGTGGTGTGGATTACCATTAGAGGGTTTGAACACTTCAAGCCTGACATCTGATCTCCCTAACTGATCAGGCCAAAAACAAGGTAACATCATGCTGTCTTAAAGCATGAACGTATGTGTGCATGTATGTTCCGCAGTAAATTTTTTTTTTTACACCTTACATGCATCGGCCTTCAAAGGCCAGTTTACTTTCAAGTGGTATCAGAGCCTGGTTGCTTTACCATCGACGGGTGATGGTACCTTGTTTGTGAAAGGAGTTTTTCACGGTCAAAAATCTTTAAAGGGCTAATGTTTAAATTCTGCATATGGATTTTGAATCACAAATCCTTTAAAGTGTTAAAGTTTTTGTTTTTATGAACATGTAAATTTGATTCTGTGTTCATAAAACATTATGCATCATGGTTTAGTTTCTTTTTCTTTATGAAAGTTTTAAAAGGAACACCCTTTTTGAAAGGGTAGATTCGGCCATGGAGGGTACTAAGAGTACCTTGAATGATTTCTTATTTTTCTCCATGAATTGTGTCATGTTTATATGCGTGAAATTTTGTGACAAAATTTATCATATAGTCACCTATATGATTCGGCCATTAAGGAGTTTATGGCTACATGCATGGTTTAATTTTGTTTTCTTTAAGAAAGAATTAACAAAATTTGAATTAAAATTGTTTTTAAATTCGGCCAATGAGAAATTTAAGATTATGAATCTTGATGTTATTTTGATGTTTAAATGTTAAATGTCAAAATATATGTGAAAATATTATGTGATAATATAATGTTTGTGTTTGCAAGTTTTGAACTTTTCAGGTACAAACAGGAAGGGGATGGTCATGGTGCCCGGATTTGAATTTTGAATTTTAAATTAATGTGTAATCGCGCCTTTTAATTTACAAGTGTATTTGTAATTTAAATTTTGTAATTTTGTCCCTCCAAAAATGTTATGGAGTTTCTTTAATTATTTGTAATTAGAGAAATAGGCTAGTGGCGTATAGACGACAAGCGGCCGTTGCTTAAAGAAGCAAAAAGGACAAAAGCGCGAGCACCATGGCTATCTCAATATAAACTGTTTATATGCATGTATGATTAAAACGTCTAGTATGCATGAATTGGGCAAACCGCGTTTTGTATGGTTATTATGTTTGTCCAATAGTGACTAGTGTTTACCGATAGATGTTTGACATAGGTAACGACTAGCATGATAACTTACAATATGCGTTTGATGGGACCTAATTAACCCTAAAATAAAATGAACCCGTAAAAGGAATAAATAATTAAGCATATGATTACCTCCCACCACCAATGCTACTCAAAACTCTTCTACATAGTGGTGCTCCACAACTCAGTTGGGACCCACTATTTCGTTGAGCTAGAGTAGTGTTTGAAGTGTAAGACACTTAGGGTGCTGGTTTAATGCTTAACTAAGACATAAGTTGCAGGCACAACCGGACTTATGTGCTTAGGGTAATGCTGCTAGGTTGGTTGCATGAGATGCACCACTAAGTGACAAAGAGTTGTCAACCTAATGTTAAGAGAGGGTATGAGATACTGTTGATAAAGATCAGCCCATTATTTAAATTAATCTTGCGGTCTCAGATGGAGATTAAAATAAATAATCACACTCTTAATCCCACTAAGGTAAAATCTAAACTAGATTAACCCTAAGTCAAAAGGAAGGGTCATTAACTTAGATAAAATAGTGGGAGGGGAAAATTATTTCAAGTCTTTAATAATTTTCTTTTAACTACATAACCGTATATTAACTAAAACTATCTTTACATCCTTTTCAGCTTATAGTATGACTAATCCACTGTCACTGCATTCAATACTCGATACGAATAAACTGACCGGTTCAAATCTTATGGACTGGTATCGGAACCTAAGAATAGTTCTAAGGGCCGAAAAGATTGCCTACGTTTTAGATGCTGTAATACTCGTAGCTCCACGGGAAGGGGAAGAAGGGTTTGCGGAATTTGATTTCGTAACCCACCAACAGCACTTGGATGACAATGTGATGGCAGTATGCATCATGTTGGCATCCATGTTGCCTAAACTGCAAAAGCAGCATGAGCATATGGATGCTCCCTCTATTATCGTACATCTCAAGGAGTATGATATTAAAGGCAGGCATGAGAGGTATGAGGCCTCAAGAGAACTGTTCTCTTGTAGGATGACTGAGAGCATGTCTGTTGGCAGCCATGTTCTCAAGATGATCGGGCTGATTGAGAAGCTAGGAAACCTAGGCTTCATCATGGATGCCGAGCTAAGTAATGACTTAGTCCTCACCTCACTTCCACCTTCCTTCAGTCAATTCATCATGAATTACAATATGCATGGGATGCAAGTGAGCTTGCCTGAGTTGTTAAGCATGTTAACAACAGCTGAAGTGTCTATCAAGAAGGATAGGACACGGGCTCTTTTGATTGGTGGGCCTAGCAAGGCCAAGGGAAAGGGTAAGGAGCCTGCAAAAGGTGACCCCCTTAAGCCCAAAGGAAAATCCAAGAAGAAGAAGGGCAAGAAGAAGGGTAAGAAGGCACCTAAGGACAAGGGTGATGCTGAGTGCTTCCATTGTGGCAAGAAAGGCCACTGGAAGAGGAATTTTCCAGACTACCTGAACAATGTGAAGGACAAGAAGCATGGTGATGCTTCTGCCTCAGGTATTTTCATGATTGAGATAAATTATTCTTATGCTAATCCATCCTGATGGGTATTGGATACCGGATGCGGTTCTCATATCTGCAATATGTTGCCGGTACTTAGGAGCCCAAGGAGATTGGATAGAAACGAGGTGGATCTCCGCGTTGGTAATGGAGCAAGAGTTGCTGCTCATTCAGTTGGAGATGCCGACCTTATTTTGCCTACGGGCCTTTTATTGCATTTGAATAATTGTCTTTATGTTCCGCATATTTCTAGAAACATTATTTCAATTTCTTGTTTAGAACAAGATGGTTATACTTTCAGTATTAGGGATGGTACTTTTTCTATCATTTTGAATGATATGGTTTACGGTACTGCTTCTTTAATAAATGGATTGTATGTGTTGGAAATGGGAAATGAAGTGCTCAATATAGATGTGAAACGACCTAGGACGGATAATCAATCTTATCTTTGGCACTGTAGACTAGGGCACATAAATGAAACAAGATTGTCTAGGATGCATAGAGATGGATACCTGGACTCCATGGATTTGGAATCCTATGGACAGTGTGAATCTTGTCTAGCTGGGAAAATGATTCGACAAAAGCCCAAAGAGCTTGAGAGTCATAAGGCTAGTGAGTTATTAGAACTCATTCATACTGATGTATGTGGCCCAATGTCTATTGAGGCTAGAGGTGGATATTCTTATTTCATTACCTTTACAGATGACAAATCAAGATTTGGGTATATATACCTAATGAGATATAAATCTGAAGCTTTTGAAAAGTTCAAAGAGTTTAGGAATGATGTGGAGAAACAACGTGGCAAGATGATTAAGACATTAGGATCAGATCGTGGTGGTGAATATTTGAGCCACGAGTTTCAGGGTTATCTGAGAGAAAATGGAATTCTCTCACAACTTACCGCTCCTTACACACCATACCAAAACGGTGTCTCCGAAAGGAGAAACAGGACCTTGTTAGACATGGTTAGGTCTATGATGAGTGAGACTCAACTTCCAAAATCATTTTGGGGATATGCCTTAGACACAGCGGCATACCTTCTAAATAGGGTATCGTCTAAATCTATTCAGACCACACCATATGAGATATGGAGTGGTAAGAGACCCAACCTGAGTTACCTCAGGGTATGGGGATCGCCAGCTTATGTCAAAGCGTTGACATCAGACAAGCTTAGTGCTAAGAGTACTAAATGTCTATTTGTGGGGTATCCTAAAGGTACTAAGGGATACTACTTCTACTCCATGGAAGAACACAAAGTGTTTGTGTCAAAGAATGCTGAGTTCCTTGAGAAGGATTTGATCTCTCAAGGAGGCAGTGGGAGTAAGATTGATCTTGAAGAAGTGCAAGATCCACAAGAACAGATTGAGGAACCCGAGTCTGCGCCGCAGGCGACGTTCTCCAATGGAGAAGTAAACACACAACTCCGTAGATCTACGAGGGTCATCCATCCACCTGAGAGGTACGGGTTTGTGATTAAGAATCAGCAAACTGTTGAGGATGATGAACCAAGTAACTACGAATAGGCGGTCAAAGATGTTGACTCCTCAAGATGGCTTGAAGCCATGGAATCTGAAATGGATTCGATGTATCAGAACAAGGTATGGACCTTGGTTCCTAAACCACAAGGAATAGTTCCTATCAGTAATAAATGGGTCTTTAAAAGAAAGACTGATGCAGATGGCAACGTTCAGACCTACAAAGCTAGGGTGGTGGCGAAAGGGTATCGTCAAAGACAAGGAGTTGACTATGATGAAACTTTCTCACCAGTTGCCATGATCAAATCTATTAGGATCATGCTTGCAATAGCAGCATACCACGACTATGAAATTTGGCAAATGGATGTCAATACCGCCTTCTTGAATGGGTTCTTGAAGGAGGAAGTGTACATGACACAACCTGAAGGCTTTGAAATCAAAGATCAGGAGCATATGGTATGCAAACTACAAAGGTCAATATATGGGCTAAAGCAAGCATCAAGGAGTTGGAATATACGTTTTGATGAAGTCGTTAAGAGTAACGGTTTTATCAAGAACGAGGATGAACCTTGTGTTTACAGAAAGGTTAGTGGGAGTAATGTCGTCTTTCTAGTGCTCTATGTAGATGACATATTGCTAATAGGAAATGACATCCCACATTAAAAATAATGAAAGAGTGGATTTCAGAAAACTTTACCATGAAGGATCTGGGAGAGGCAGCCTTTATACTTGGTATAAAGATCTATAGAGATAGATCCAAGAGGCTGCTGGGTTTATCTCAATCCACGTACGTTGACAAGATGCTAAAGATGTTTAGCATGGAAGGGTCGAAAAGGGGTTTTCTTCATGTCAGTCATGGGGTACACCTATCAAGGGCTATGTGTCCTAAGTCACAGCCTGAGAAGGATCGCATGAGTGGAATTCCATACGCTTCGGCTATTGGATCCATCATGTATGCCATGATATGTACGAGACCAGATGTCTCATATGCTTTAAGCATTAAGAGCAGATACCAGTCAGACCCTGGAGAGGGTCACTGGACGGCAGTCAAAACCATCCTTAAATACTTAAGAAGAACTAAGGATGCGTTTCTGGTCTATGGTGGGGTTAATGAGTTAACAGTGAAAGGGTTCACTGATGCCAGCTTTCAGAGTGACAAAGATGACTGCAAGTCACAATCAGGATTCGTATTCACCTTAAATGGTGGGGCAGTGTCTTGGAAAAGTTCCAAGCAGGAAACAACAGCAGATTCAACGACAGAGGCTGAATACATAGCTGCTTCAGAAGCAGCTAAGGATATCATTTGATTAGAGAAATCATTGATAGGAATGATGTAAAAATGGATTATGTTCCACAGACGATAACCTGGCCGATTCTCTGACAAAGGCTGTTTCTTAGAGAAAACATGATAGTCATTATGAGGCTTTGGGCATACGACTTAGGTCTGATTGGCTCTAGGCCAAGTGGGAGCTTGTTAGCATATGGGTGTCCTAGAGACAATCTTTTGATTAAATAAAGGACACTAGATGTAGAACTTTGTTTGTCGTAAATAAATAAAGCACTATTTATTCAGTTTCATATTGTGTCTCGATATTACTGTTAATATTATATGAACGAAGTGGATAAACCCCTTGGAATAGAACAGATATCTCTTGAGTATCTGTGATGAGATCACGATCATGAGGATTCAAGGATATTGCATGTCTATTCCTAATTATATGTTCCTAGTTTAGAGACACTGAGTTTGGGGATCAGTGATCTCGAGTAAAGACTAGTACGACTTATCTACTTGTATATGGATACAAGGTAAAGACCTCATGAGCTGCAGATATGGAGATATCTTAGCTAAAGTCGTGGGTGGACCTATAAGAGTATAGCTCGCACTAAGCAGACCCAAAAGAGACTATGAGGAAATCTCACAGATAGTGTCATTAGAGTAATCTCTTTATGTTTGGGTATGTCTTTCCTTATACCAGAAGTTATTACCTAGACTGTGTTCTTGAAGGCATGTTTTGATTGTATGCCTCGTCTGCCTGAAACATGGAGACTCATAGGTATACTGTTGGGCGTGTCCTTAAAGGGCACAGGGCTAGGGTAATAAGCTGAAGGAATTCGTCAAATCTCTGTGAGAGATTAGGTTATCTGTAAACCGGAGAAATCGGGATGACATTTACAGGGACTCTGGAATCTATGCATAGTAAAAGAGATCATGAGATGATCTGCCTTTAGAGTCAGTAAATTGAAGATTCCCTATTTCGAATAAAGCTTACCCTAAACCGCAGGGGTTGATACATTTCCTTCCCCTAGGTTAATGGGAAGATGACCGAGACGAAGGGAAATACATACGGTAACCAAATATGTGCAATAGGATGATCAAGTCATTAATCTGACTAGTTCTGGGGCAACAAAGCATTGCTAATGCTCTGTGTTGTCATTAATTGGGTTGTGGGCTTGTTGGGCCCAAGCCCAGTTATGTCAGAAGCTAAGTTGGACCTAATGGGTCACACACTAACACCTTGTAGTCATGATGGACTAGCTTTAAAGGTATTGGGCCTAATAATGGTTGTTAGCCCAAGAAACTCTTTGGAAGCCCTCCTAAATGGGTGGGTGGTGCATGGAGCTTAGTAGTGGGCTTGGATAGTCCAAGCCATTACTAATTAATTTTTAATTAGTTAAATTAATAATCAAATATTTGAATTTCGAATTTTGAATTTGAAATTTGAATTTTGAAATTTGAATTTGGAATTTGAATTTCGAAATTCGAATTTTGAATTGGAATTTTGAAATTTGAAATTTGATATTTGAATTTTGAAATTTGAATTTGGAATTTGAATTTTGAAATTCGAATTTTGAATTTGAAATTCGAAATTTTGAATTTTGAATTTTGAATTTGAATGTTTGAACATTTGAACTCAAGTGTTTGAATTCGAATTTGAATTGGCTTTGAAAAGTTGTTTCATAACAAAAGGATAAGACAGGATCTTATTGGAGCATATTCCTTGGATCAAGAAGCATCTTTGGAGCACTGCGCAAGTTTAAGTGATAAGGATGTCATCTTATCACTTAAAACAAAGCTACATTCAGATTTGGTGGTTGAGGGAATCAGTGGGTGAGTTGATTCAAATTTTGAATGCAACTACTCAATATATTTGGACCCCTTCTAGGGCTGAATTATGCGCATGAAAAGTATACTATATGATAGTTTATGAATTTAAGTTTAAATTATTTTGAACTTAATTTCATGTGGATAAGATTGGAGGTTGTTGGCAAAATTGGTTTTGCAACAGCTCCACCTTTTCCTCCCTGTTCCACGGGCAAACTTCAAAGGTTTTTGAAAGTTGGTTTTCATTTTGAATGAATTAAATTTCCTCTTCCTCTCATCAAGGTGTGCGCATATATACAACCTCCTCACCTTATGGTTTTGGTCAAGAAAACCTAGCCAACTCTCCTCCATCTATGCGCCATTCTGTAGGGTAGTTCACTACACCTTTCCAAACAGAATACCTAGCCTCCACCTTCACCACTTGTGCGCATAGCAAGCCTCACTGTGCTGTTCATCTGGTGGCTTTCAAGAAAGGGTTCTTGCATCATTGACGAACGGTGGTGTGGATCACCATTAGAGGGTTTGAACCCTTCAAGCCTGACATCTGATCTCCCTGACTGATCAGGCCAAAAATAAGGTAACATCATGATGTCTTAAAGCATGAACCTATGTGTGCATGTATGTTCCGCAGTAAAATTTTTATTTTACACCTTACATGCATCGGCCTTCAAAGGCCAGTTTACTTTCAATGAGCGCTTGTTTAACGTCACGAGCCTGATGGGAATCGTTCAAGATTCATGGTGGTCGGAAGCATGCAACCAATGATGGACCAGTCTTCTTGATCCAATGTTGTGTCTTTCCAGGATCATATGTATGTAGGTGAGAAGGAAGTTTCTCAGGAATTTTAAACTTGGTTTTCACAAGTTTTTCCTTACTCTTGTGCTTTTCCATCTTAACCTTTGGCTTGCTTTCTTCATACCGCCGATGGAGTTCCTTCTTGCTCCCTTTCTCAACTTTAGACAAATCTTTATTGATGATTACCGGGTATTGCTTTTCGTCTCCAAAGAAGGCATATGTCAGAGTTTCAGGTAACTCCTTCAATTTTGTTTTTGGTACTACTATAATTAGATCATTTTCCTTCTTTTCTAGCACCTCAAAATAACTTCTAGCTCTTCTTGTGGAGTATCTTCATCTTGAGCCTTCAACTCCTCTTCAAGCTCTTGAAGCTCACTTCTCTCCTCCAAAACCACCTCTTCAAACACATCCAGTCTGAAACAATCACTCTCATCAGATGAAGTTTTCATAGCATCGAAAACATTGATGGTGATTTTCTCTTCATTCATCCTCAACTCGAGCTTTCCTTGTTCTACATCAATCATAGCTCGAGCTGTGGCCAAGAATGGTCCACCCAACATAAGAGGTATTTCACTTTCCTCCTCCATTTCTAACACAATGAAATCAGTAGGTAAGATGAACTTGTCAACTTTAACAAGAACATCTTCTATGATTCCACTAGGTCTCCTCATTGAACGATCAGCAAGTTGTAGAGAGACCATAGTTGGCTTCAATTCAGTAATCCCCAACAACTTAGACATCGATAATGGCATCAAATTGATGCTTGCTCCAAGATCACAAAGTGCCCGGCCAACATTGGTGTTGCCTATATCAATTGGGATGTTGAAACTCCCAGGATCTCAAAGCTTTGGTGGAAACTTCTTTGTTATAATGGCACTACACTCTTCAGTCAGTGCTACCATCTCGCAATCCTGCAACTTATGCTTTCTAGACAATAAATCTTTCATGAATTTAGCATAGTTAGGCATACTTGCTAAAGCCTCACCAAAAGGAATGTTAATATGCAACTTTTTAAATATTTCAAAAAACCTGGCATATTGTTGCTTCTGTGCATGTTGCTTGAGCTTCATGGGATAAGGAGGTTTCTCAAAACGAAAAAAATCCATCGGTTGTTTTGGAGCTTCAACAGCTTTCTCCTTTGCCTCTTCTTTGTCTTACCTTGCAGGTTCTTCTTGCTCAGTAGCAGTTCTTCTGCTTCTTTCTCACTTTCTGGTTCAATCAATGGTTCATCAACTTTCTTTGGCTGAACCATTTTGGGTTTGTCTTGAGGAGTGATCACAATTCCACTCCTAGTTACAATGGACTTGCATTCTTCTTTAGGATTCACAATAGTATCTCCAGGAAACTGCCCTGGAGTTTTTTCAGCTAACTGCCTGGATAGCTGCCCTATCTGAGTCTCCAAATTCCGAATGAAGGCTGATATGCTCCCAGCATATATACTTTTATAGATCAAAAACAGCAGGAAATCAGATCTAAAACTGTATATAAAGTGTATATGTGGTGAAACTATTGAATAAAATTGTCAGACACTCTCTCACTCAAATTCTTCATGTTTACAGGAGGAAAATAACAAATACAGGAGTAAGGAGAAGAATCAGACAGAAGCCCCACGCCCCAAGCGTAGGAATCCACGCTTGAAGCGTGGGAGGAGACTTCAGAACAGTGAGTCCACGCTGCAAGCGTGGAACTCCACGCTTGGAGCGTGGAGAAAGCAAAAATGGCAGAAGTCCCACGCTTGGAGCGTGGATCCTGCGCTCCAAGCGTGGGATTGAGAGAGACAGCTGTCAGTTGCGAGGAAAGGAGGATTTTCAAGTTATAAAAAGGGCATAAGGCAACCCTAGGAGACACATACTAATCTTTTCTCTAAAGTTGTATGCAAAGCAGTGCTTTTCTAAGGAGAAGCGAACGAATTGCTCAAAAAGAGAAGGAAAGAAAAAGGGCACAGACATCTCCCATTCCAGTGGCTGAAACCCTAGAGATGGCTGCTCCTAATCAGAATGCTGATCCTAGGATGAACACCATCCTCACGCCTGTCTTCAACAGGCCCAATGCTGGAATTGTTCCACCAGAACTTGGGAACAATCAATGGGAACTCAAGTCCAACATCATTCAGTTGGCCGAGAGAGAAAAGTATGGAGGAGAGGACAATGAAGATCCTCACAGATTCATTGACAGATTTTTACGAATCTGTGACTCTACAAAGCCTCCACATGTTTCTGATGATGCAATCCGATTAAGACTTTTTCCTTTTTCTGTTAAGGGAAAAGCTCTTGATTGGATGGAAAGACAACCTGCGGATAGCATCATCTCTTGGGAAAATTTATCTGAAAAATTCTTTGCAGAGTTCTTCCCCATGGAGAAATACAACAACATGGTGAATGATATCACCTCCTTCAAACAACAATTTGGAGAGACCATCTGCGCTTCTTGGAATAGATTCAAGGCCCTCATGAGAAAGGTTCCTCATTATAACCTATCTCAAGGGGACCAAGTGAGAATCTTCTTCAATGGTTGTCTACCAGAAACAAAATTGGTGATTAACACTGCAGCAGGCGGTTCTTTGGGTGACAAACTGGCTTCTGAGTCATATCATCTTATTGACAAGTTAGCTAAGAACGAGAATGAAACATCTATAAGGACCGGGAAAAGGGAAGCAGTGCCACTCAATGATAATAGTGCAATGCTGGCGGAACAGAAGTTGCTGTCTCAACAAATGTCCAATTTAAATGCGAAGTTTGAAAAGATGCAACTTTCCAAAGTGCAAGCAAGTACAGTTATCCTTGATTGTGAGTATTGTCATGAAGATCATGATACCAATACTTGTCCTACATTGATGTCCTCAGACTCTACTCAGCAATTTCAGGTAAATGGTATTTGGTATGATCAGCGCCCTAATCAAAATTTCGCAAGAAATCAAAATAATGCTGCTGGTGGTAATAATTACCAGAGGAAAAATTATCAAGGTACTGGTTTAGATATGACATCAGAAAATTATCTAAAACCACCATCTATTCCAAAAAAAGAGCCTTCTGACCTGGAGCGTTTAGTCGGATCATTAGCACAAAGTACTAACACTTTAATGGAGGAAAATAAGGCTAGTCAAAGAAGTACCAACGCTTTCATTGAGGAAAGTAGAGCTAATCAAAGAAGTACCAATGCTTTCATTGAGGAAAGCAGAGCTGATTCCAGAAATACAAAAGCTTCAATCAAGAACCTGGAATATCAGATTGGTCAACTAGCCCAACAATTATCTGATAGAGCTCCAGGTACCTTTCCTGGTAACACTACCACTAACCCCAAGGAAGATTGTTTGGTAGTTACAACTAGAAGTGGGAAAGTGGTATCAGCACCACCAAAACCTATTGAGAAGGAAAAGAAGATTGAACAAGAGGAGAAACCTGAAAAAGAAAAAGAAGAATCTCCTGAGGTATTGAAACCAACTGATGATGAGAAGGAGACAGCTACTCTTCCAAAAGAAAAATTTGAACTCAGTGAAGAGTATCTGCTGAAAATGGCACCTTATCCTGGAAGGTTGAAGCCAGAATTAAAAGCCAAGAGTTATGACAGATTTCTTGATCTTTTCAAGAAATTACATGTGAACATTCCATTCGCTGAAGCATTGGCTAATATGCCAAACTACGCCAAATTCATGAAAGACCTCCTTTCCAGGAAGCAAAAGCTACAGGAATGCCAAACAGTTGCACTTAATGAGGAGTGCAGTGCTATTATTACTAGGAAGTTTCCTCCCAAACTTCGTGATCCTGGAAGCTTTAATATTGAAATTGAAATAGGAGGCACAAAGATTGGCAAAGCTTTGTGTGATTTAGGGGCAAGTATTAATCTGATGCCCTTATCTGTTTGTAAAGCCTTAGGGATCACTGAATTAAAGCCTACTATGGTTTCTCTTCAGCTGGCTGATAGATCCTTGAGGAAACCAAGTGGAATA
This sequence comes from Gastrolobium villosum, assembly GCA_032173675.1. Classification (NCBI taxonomy): domain Eukaryota; kingdom Viridiplantae; phylum Streptophyta; class Magnoliopsida; order Fabales; family Fabaceae; genus Gastrolobium; species Gastrolobium villosum. The sequence continues at coordinate 3,132 of JAVKPL010012490.1, read as the reverse complement.
GTCGAAGATGTTCTGGTAAAAATTGACAAGTTCATCTTTCCGGCTGATTTCATTGTGCTTGATATGGAGGTTGAGAATGAAATGCCTCTCATATTGGGTAGACCTTTCCTGGCCACAGCTCGTGCAATGATTGATGTAGAACAGGGAAAGCTGGTGCTAAGGATGAATGAAGACACAATCACTGTCAATGTCTTTGATGCAATAAAAAGACCAGATGATGATAGTGATTGTTTTGAAATTAATGTCTTAGAGGAAGTGATGCATGAAGATGAAACTCCCTTGCAAAAATTAACTGTTGAATTGCAAGAAAGAGATCATATCCCTTTTGAGGAAAACAATAAAGTTGCTGATGAATTGCTTGAACAGAAGACTTCTGACAAGGAAATAGGTGCTCCTAAAGTTGATCTTAAGGAGTTACCTCCAGCCCTAAAGTATATGTTCCTGGGTGACAATGAAACATATCCAGTAATCATAAATAACAGTTTATCTGCTGATGATGAGAAGAAACTGAAAGAAATTCTTTTAAAGCATAAGACCGCTTTAGGATGGTCCATGGCTGATCTTAAGGGTATAAGCCCCTCCTTCTGTACGCATAAAATTCTCATGGAGAATGATATCAAACCTGTAAGGCAGCCTCAAAGGAGATTGAACCCCATGATGAAAGAAGTGGTGAGAAAAGAAGTAGTTAAACTTCTTGATGCTGGAATGATTTATTCAATATCAGATACTGCATGGGTGAGTCCTGTACAAACTGTGCCAAAGAAAGGAGGTGTTACTGTGGTAAAAAACGATAAGGATGAATTAATCTCTACCAGGACAATTACTGGATGGAGAATGTGTGTTGACTACAGACGGCTTAATGAAGCAACTAGGAAGGATCATTTTCCTCTCCCTTTTGTGGATCAAATGCTGGAAAGGTTAGCAGGTCATTCATATTATTGTTTCCTTGATGGGTACAGTGGTTATAATCAAATTGCAGTGACTCCAGAAGATCAAGAAAAAACAGCATTCACTTGTCCTTTTGGCGTTTTTGCCTATAGGAGAATGCCGTTTGGATTGTGCAATGCACCTGCTACTTTTCAAAGGTGCATGTTATCAATCTTCTCGGATATGGTAGAAAAATTCTTAGAAGTATTCATGGATGACTTTTCGGTATTTGGCTCTTGCTTTGATGATTGCTTAGGCAATTTATCTAAAGTACTAAAAAGATGTCAGGAGACAAATCTGGTCCTTAACTGGGAAAAATGTCATTTCATGGTCCAAGAAGGCATTGTGCTTGGACACAAAATTTCTAAGGAAGGTATAGAAGTTGATAGAGCAAAACTAATGCTCATTGAAAAACTACCTCCTCCAATTAATGTCAATGGAGTGAGGAGTTTCCTTGGTCATGCTGGCTTTTATAGAAGATTCATCGAAGACTTCTCAAAAATTGCCAAACCACTAAGTCAACTTCTCATGAAAGATAATGAGTTCATTTTTGACGATGCATGTCTCAAGGCCTTTAATTTATTAAAGGAAAAACTCACTACTGCTCCTGTCTTGGTTTCACCTGATTGGAGTATGCCATTTGAGTTGATGTGCGATGCTAGTGATCTAGCCATTGGTGCTGTTCTTGGCCAACGAAGAAACAAACTGTTGCACGTAATTTATTATGCTAGCAAAGTTCTGAATGAAGCACAGGTAAACTATGCAACAACAGAGAAGGAGATGCTCGCTGTGGTCTATGCACTTGATAAATTTAGACCGTATCTCCTTGGTGCCAAGACCATCATTTTTACTGATCATGCAGCAATAAAGTATTTGATCTCTAAACAAAATGCAAAACCACGGCTGTTAAGGTGGATGTTGTTATTTCAAGAGTTTGATTTAGAGATCAAAGACAAGTCAGGAATGGAAAATAAGGTTGCGGATCACTTATCCAGAATCCGAGAGAAGACCTTACAAGATGATCCTGCTTTAGAGATCAACGATTATTTTCCGGATGAACAAGTCCTTGCAATATCTGTGAAATTATCTGAAGAACCAATTTTTGCACTACATATGGAACCATGGTTTGCTGATTTTGTTAATTTTAAGGTCATCAAGAAAGTACCTCCTGATCTCACAAAGCAACAAGTGAAAAAGTTCTTACATGACGCCAGGAAGTATATATGGGATGATCCATTCCTGTATTTCCAATGTGCTGATGGAATCTTGAGAAGATGTGTATCAGAATTGGAAATCAAGGAAATTTTATGGCATTGTCACAATTCAGATTATGGTGGTCATTTTGGTGGAAATAGAACTGCACAAAAGGTATTGCAAAGTGGGTATTATTGGCCTACTCTTTTCAAAGATGCCAGAGAATGTGTGGAAAAATGCGAAAGATGCCAAAAGACAGGGAACATTTCCCGGAAAGATGAAATGCCTCTAAACACTATTATGGAGGTAGAATTATTTGATTTATGGGGGATTGATTTCATGGGACCATTTCCATCTTCCTATTCCAACCAGTACATTCTGGTAGCTGTGGATTACGTTTCTAAGTGGGTTGAGGCAACAGCTCTTCCTACTAATGATGCGAAGGTGGTTGTAAACTTCCTAAGAAAGAATATCTTTACCAGATTTGGAGTGCCAAGAGCAATCATAAGTGATGGAGGCTCGCATTTTTGCAATAAGCAGTTTGAAAATCTGTTAACAAAATATGGTGTCAAACATAAGGTCGCTACACCTTATCATCCACAGACAAGTGGCCAAGTGGAAGTTTCCAATAGGGAACTGAAGCGAATCCTGGAAAAGACTGTCAGTATTTCCCTAAAGGATTGGTCAAAAAGACTGGATGATGCACTGTGGGCATACCGAACTGCATACAAAACTCCGATAGGAATGTCTCCCTATCAGCTTGTGTACGGGAAAGCTTGTCATTTACCAGTGGAACTTGAACATAGAGCCTTTTGGGCTATTAAATTCCTAAACTTTGATGCCACAGCAGCTCTTGAGAAACGGAAGTTTCAACTATTAGAGCTTGATGAGTTTAGGAATTCAGCCTTTGAAAGCTCTAGGATTTATAAAGAAAAAGCGAAGAAGTATCATGATAGCAAACTTAAAAACAAGGAGTTTGAACCTGGTCAGCAGGTATTGTTATATAATTCC
>JAVKPL010012489.1:0-60048 GCA_032173675.1 Gastrolobium villosum | reverse complement strand
TTATGTTGCTGGCCCCGTTCATTACGTATTGCTATTGCATTAGAGGATTGTATCTTGTATCTTGTGAGGAACGCAAGAGGTGAAATTTTGGAAAATATAAGTGAACAGTAATATGCCAAATATGATGAAAAATGTGCAGTGCCAGAGATGGCAGTTTGGATTAAGACCAAATTTGAGCACTCGGAGATGTGCATGAGTGTATACCAAGTGTGGTAGTATGGAATTATGGTTTCTCAGAAATTGTGAAATGAATTATTGGATTATCACCCTATGTGAAGGGAATGGAAAATTGATTAGTGATGATGGATTGAGTCAAAGTTTTATGTAAAGGCTTGTGATGGTGAGATGTTAAGTTAAGTTGGTGGCCTGAATGGCCAAGGATGTTAATAAGGGATTAATTGTGATTTATTCAAGTAAGAAGGTGTGATGCTAGTTGTTAAATAGAAATGTATTTGGTAAAATGAAAGGTTGATATCCCTACCCTGGTGGTAGAGTTACTGATGGAGCAGTATAGATGCAAAAATTATTGTGAGTAATGTGTGGAAATACACAATGTTAATGTTGTTCTTGGCTAGGTTCCGAGATATGTGGTTGAGTGTGCTAGTGGTACTTTTGATAGTCCGAGAGACTTGTGCGATAGCCGATATGAATTTATGAAAGTAATGACAAGGATGGATTTAGTTCCTAGTGGCATGATAAGTAGGCTTTGAAAATCCCTATGTGATGGGATAGATATGAGAGAGACATGATACGTAACCTCGGAATGAGGCATACTAGTGGAATGAAATGATAATGAAGGTGAGGTGTGTAGAATGAAATACATGTGGAAATTGATAACATGAGTATGGAACAGTAATTAAAGAAAAGTTGTTAATGGAAATCTTGGGCATGTTGCCTTTAATGGGAGAAATCAGTGATGAACTGTGTGTCAAGTTTGGAGATGAGTAATTGAAAAGGTAATTATGATTTAGTGCATAAATTCAGGAGTGGATTCATGGTTGAAAGCTTTGAAAGAACCGATGTAAGGTAAGAATTGTAATGTGTGGTCCATTATGTACCAGTAAAATGTCTTGAGGAAGTGATTCGCCGTGGTGTTTTGGCGAGAGTTGGTAAACCTGTAAAGTTGGATTCAAAAGTTTAGCACAGAGATAGTGCTTGTTAAAGATAAGTGTTGAGGTGAAATGGTACGTTATAGGTTAAGAACATGAGAAAAGCAAATGTGGATGTACGAGTTGTGGCTAAGTGCCAAAAATGGGGAATTGTCCCTCAGAAAATGAAAGTATAGTGAGCGTGAAATAGATGATTACTCGGTGAATTGCACTGAGAGGCTGTGAGATTCCATAATAGTGTTTAATGTGGAATAAGAAATGTGGAAAGGTTGATGACAAGAGTTAACACTCCGTAGAAATAAAAGTCAGATAAGGAAAATTGTAGCTGTAATGTGTCAAATAGTAAAAGTTGCCTGTGTGGCACAGATTGAATAAAGCGGGATACGACCCTATGAGTATAGTTGTTGATGTGTAATTAGGTGGGAAAACCTGCCAAGAGAAATTATGGGCTATATGTGCTAAGTAGCCGGACTTGTGAAAAGAAATTGAAAAGCATATGAAAAGAAATTGGCTTGGTAAAGCATTGATAGAGCACAACTGTGTGGTGCATTCCGGTTGTTCACATGTGGTGTCACCGGTTGAGATTGAGGTTGGGAAGGACTTGAGGTCTCCCATTGGGCCTTTGAAAGGCAAGACTATTGTGAAATGTGGCTGAAAAGCCAAAAGATAAAAATGTAAATGAATATTTTGGTGTCCGCGCACTGGATGAGGCTTCTTGGGGTACGGGGGACTGAGATTCTCCGGCTGTATCCTGATTTAGCATATGTGCATAGTTGATTTTGCGGACAAAATTCCTAAAAGGTGGGGTGAATATAACACCTCGGAAAATTAAATGTGAATTTATGTGATAAAATATGGGTTTAAAAGGGAAGGATTAGTGAAAATCCGTGAATTAGGGCCAAAATGGGCTTAAAGGGCAAAATGGTAAATTGCCAAGAACGTGAACCGAGGCATGAAAAATGGAGTTAGAGATTTAATATGACAAAAATAATGCTGGAAATGGAATCAGGGCGGAAAATTGAGTGAATAGGCAAATTTGTGAAAAAGTGATGAATAGTGACTTTTTAAGTGTTAAATACTGCGGTACGAGTGTACCGATAAGTGTGAAATTTTTATGAGAATTTTGAGGAAAGAAAAATATGACATGGACTGGAAAAATATGTAGATTAAGAATATATGATCATAATTTTTATCGGAGTTGAAGTTAGATCGCGTGTGGGACCCGTGTGACCGGAGTCACTTAGCCTCCCACCCTTTTCTCCTTCTCTTTCCTTCCTTTTCTTCTCTTCTTACGTGCGCCCTCCCTGTGTGTGAAGAACCATAGAGCAAATTCTTCTCCTCCTCACCATTTTCTCTATTCTTCACCAAATCACTTGATTTTGGTGTTGAAATCTATTGTAAACGACCTTCCAAAGCCATTGGTAACACTTAGAAGCCATGAAATCATCTCCTTGGGGCGAAAATGGACAAACTCAGATCCGACCCCTTTGGTGTTCTTGGAGTTTTTGGAGTTTTTGGATCTCTTTTGGATTGATGGAGCCTTGGTGGTGTTCCTACACTTGATGGTGAGTATATTTGTGGTATTTTTATGGTTGGATTCATAGATCTAGGAATTTATGCTTTAAACCTTTGATTTTAGATGTGTGATGATAGAGAGCTCAAATGGAAAAATGCTATTAGATAAAAATGCCTTAGAATGATGCATGAAAGCTAAAAATGCTATGATAAATTTTGGTGAAAAAGTTGGGTTTTTAACTTAGGAAAAATTGTGGAAATTCCATGAAAAGTGGTATGTGGTGAAATTGAATAATTGAATAATGGACCATTGGTATAGGTTGATAATGAGATTACATGATTAGTATGAGTATTAAAATGAATTGAAAACCTTGTAGAACCAATCTTTGAGGAATTCGAACCATAGGGTGGTTTGGAGGAAAAATGATGTAAAGGTTGTGAATTTGATGGAAAATGATATATATATGATGTTTAATTGGATAATGGTATAGTGTGGTATAGTGGAATGAGAAGAAAGAATGTGTGATTCATGATGTATGTGGTAATTTGAGTTATAAAAGAGATTAAAGTTAAATGAATGAGTATTTGAGATAAATGATTGAATTGTAAATGATTTGATAATCATGTTGTGGATTATCTAGGTTGCCTCTCTTGGACGCTTTGGAAGCGGGTAAGCTTGGAGCTTACGTTTGGAGCATTGGCTCGGTATTGAGGTAACCATTGGAACTGGGGTTTAGCCCTTGTGTGCTCCACCACACCTAGTGGATGGTTGTGGTTGGATTATGTGGTTATGACATTGTGTGATTGTGTGTTTGTATGCTTATTGCTTGATTTTGTGAAAATTGTTTGGTCACTGGCCAGTTGACGTGTGTGGAGTTTGGACATCCGCTGGGTTCGTCCTTGTGAGAATGCCAGTCGGGTTTTGCCGTGGAGTCGACTCTGGGAGCGGCGCCAGGATGATCCAAACGGGGACGTCCGCCGGATAGGGCTCATGAGGAGTTCCGGTTGGGTATTGCCATGGAGTCGTCTCAACCATGGGAGAGGCGCCAGGACTGTCTCGGGAGTTATATGATGGAGTCCTTGAACATGAATCCATGAGTGGATGTTCTCGGGTTGTCTCCAGTTGATGGGTGATATTGTATTACATGCATATTATATGATGTTGTATTTGCACATTGAGTGAGCCATAGGGTGGAGAAACCTCCAGGGCCCTTGGTTTACTGAGATATATTTATATATCTCACCCCGTGTTGTGGGGCATCATTTCAGGTCAGGTTGAGCCTGGAAGAGTGGAGCATGAGGTGCATGTTGGAGGCACCATGGGATGAGCATTGGATAGGGACACATCTTGCATATGATGTATGCTTTAGACTTAGGTCATGAATCTATGCATGTTGAAAATGCCATGCTTAGTAAGCTCATGAACACATGTTAGATCCTTCAATATGATGTATATGTAGGACATGAGAATATATTGTATATTTGAGTGAGCATGGGACTTGTCCATTGCCACATTCATTGTAATTGAAGTCTTGGTGAATATGTTGTAAAATGGACCATATTTGATGTAAAATGGCCATTATGTTAAGGACTTTGTATATGATACATAATTGAATGAAAAGGTATGTTTGAAGGGCCTAGTGCCTAGATTAGAGTATGTTTAAGTGTTGTGTGGAGTATCAAGGGGTTAGGGATGGATTACACAACCCTTTTTGGGGCTTAAAATGCTGTAATCTGTCATTTTGCTGCATAGTAATCGATTACCCAAGCATGGTAATCGATTACCATGCAACAGGGGACGAAAAATCAGCTACTGTCTTCACTGGTAATCGATTACTGAGGCTTGGTAATCGATTACCATGTGAGGTAATCGATTACCCAAGCTTGGTAATCGATTACCAGAGCAGAGGAGGTCAAAATTTGGCTACTGCCTCATTTTTGACAGGTGGTAATCGATTACCACCCACTGGTAATCGATTACCACAGTGCAATTTTTGAAAATTCAGGTTTTTCTTGACTTAAAGAAAGGGGCATAACTTGTTGGGTAGAACTCCAAATGATTCGTGGTTTGAAACCACGCGTAGCTTATGTAAAGGGCTAGAACTTGGTAAGAAATGAAAATAAGTTGATGGATTTAAATGAGTTGAATAAAAAGTAAAAGTTTAGTGTTGTTGTTAAGCTAGATGCTTCCGCGTATTGCATTTACAATTATAGCGTTGTTTTAATTGATTACGGAAAAGGTTATGGATATGAAAAGGAACACGAATAAAGGAAAAAGTTTGCCCGTAATTTAATTAACCCAACTACTGTGATTGTAACTGCGCTTAATATCATAATCAATGTTAACAATACCGGTACGTAACGGGCTGTTACATGTACCTCGGTTTATAAGCCGAGGTAACAAAGGTCGGGGATTCGGAAAAACGTCCGAGCAGCAAGTACTGGAAATTTGTCCCAAAGAGACTGCTGACGCAAAGCAACATAGGTCAGCCGATTAACGCAACCCGATATCCTGATTACTCAGTCTACCGAGCTGGGGGGCAACTGTTGTGGACCGGACCAAGGTCCCATTTCATACGCGACCCAACCCAAACAAACCCAAAGGTAGGCACTATATAAAAGAGGTAAGAACCATAAGTAGCACACACATAAAAAAACCCTACTCATTTCAATGACACATGCACACACCCCAAAGGCGAAAGCCATCGTACTGTGTCAGTGATCCGTGATCCCACTAGATACCTAATTCATAGGTATCCAGAGAGAAGCACCTGAATCCTAGATCAATCATCCAACCCAGATTGGACACATCTGCCACAGGCAGAACATGTAATATATATAGTTTGTATTTTTATTGTAGAGAAATACTGCAAAATATAAAGAATTTTCTTTTAGTTTGTTTCTTTAAAAAATGCCAGTTTTATCGTGGTTCAATAAGTTTAAACTTAAATGTTATCTGATAATTTAATTTTGATGAACCATTATTGTAAAAAATCATATTTAATTATACGATAATTTTTACTTCAATTTACATTAAATCATATAAAAAATAACTTTTCTGCAGCTGTTGCACGTGCATCAATCAAATACTTGCCATATATATTTGAAAGTATTAAATGTGGGGAATCAAAACCATACAAAGATGAAAGCAATAAATGTGGGGAATCATAACCAATAACCATACACCTGTCGTTGCTATACATAAAGCGGCTGCGGAAATGATTTTACCTATATATATATATATATATATATATATATATATATATATATATATATATATATGAGGTAGGATCCTTTGACACTGGTGTCAAATTTCAAATTTGACACCTCATCTGAGAGCAGTTAGATCAAAAATAATCAACGGCTCTGATTTGTAAGCATGTGACACCGTTGATCTTTTTTGATCTAACGACTCTTAGATGAGGTGTCAAAATTGAAATGTGACACCGGTGTCAAAGGATCCTATATATATATATATATATGGAAAGTTATTTCTACAGCAACTTTAGATAAGGTTATCTACCGCTATCCCTTTTTAACTAAGTACGACCGGTCGTACTTAGTTGTAACAATAAAGCTGCTCTCTTTTTTTCTCTCCTCAGACACTGTTAGAGAAAATGCACTTTTAATGTACGACCGGTCGTACTTAGTTAAAAAGGGTAGCTGTAGACACCCTTATCTAAAGTGACTGCGGAAATATTTTCCCCATATATATATATATATATATATATATATAGGGAAGGATCCGTTTACAAACTTTTTGGAGTTTTTTTACAAATTACACTATTTTCTCCTGGGAGAACATAGTGTAGTTTGTAAAAATTTGTATTCTCACGGGAGAATATAGTGTAGTTTGTAAACAAAAAAATTTGTAAATATAACCTGCCCTATATATATATATATATATATATATATATATATATATATATATATATATATATATATATATATAAGAAAAAGTGTTTATCGTTTTAAATGACAATTTATATCCTTTCATTCTCACAAAAATGTGGGAATATTCCTCATGAAATAGGGAATCTCTCCAATTTGCTCTATCTTGACCTCAGCTTTGCTGCATATGGAGAAATTCCATACGAAATTGGGAACCTCACGAATTTGCTCTATCTTGACCTTCATGGTAATTATGTTGGCTATGAAAATCTTCATTGGCTTTCAGGTCTTTCCTACCTTCGATATCTTGATTTGAGTTATGCAAATCTATCGAAGTCATTTGAATGGTTACAGACTATGCAAGCTCTTCCTTCTTTGATGGAGTTACGCTTGCGAAGATGTACGCTCAATCATCATAATCAGCCATCAACAGTAAACTTCTCATCTCTCATCACTCTTGATCTTTCTCATATAAATGATCCTGATGGGATTTCTCTTGTCCCAAAGTGGATATTTGGACTAAGGAAACTTGTTTCTCTTCAATTGAGAGAAGATAACATCCAAGGTCCTATTCCTGATGGTATTCAAAACCTCACACTTGTTCAAAATCTCCACTTGTCTGAAAATTCATTCTCATCTTCTATACCTGATTGGTTATATGGTCTTCATCATCTCAAGTTCTTGAACCTAGAATCGAATGACTTGAGCGGGACTATTTCTGATGACCTTGGAAATTTGACTTCTCTTATTGGACTTCATTTGTCATATAATCATCAACTTGAAGGAAAATTTCCAACTTCTTTGGGTAGTCTTTGCAACTTAAGGGAGATATCTTTCTCATATCTCAAACTCAACCAACAGGTTCATGAAATTTTAGATATTCTCTCTCCTTGTGTTTCCCATGGACTCACGAGTCTCGATTTGTCTGATTCTCAACTTTCAGGCAATCTGACAGATCAAATTGGAGTGTTTCAAAATATTTTCATGATGGACTTTTCCAGCAACTCAATTCATGGTGCACTTCCTACATCAATTGGAAAACTCTCATCATTAGGATATCTTATTCTGTCAGAAAATCAATTCGATGGAAATCCATTTGAAGTTCTTAAATCCTTATCTAAATTGCCATATCTTGATATTGGTGACAATCTTTTTCAAGGAGTTGTGAAGGAAGATGACCTTGCAAATCTTACGAGTTTAAAATATTTTTCTGCATCAGGGAACAATTTCACTTTAAAAGTGGGTCCCAATTGGCACCCTACTTTTCAGCTTAGGGCATTGGCAATGAACTCGTGGCAGTTAGGTCCCACCTTTCCCTCATGGATTCAGTCACAAAAGGATCTTTTTTATTTGGAAATGTCTGACATAGGGATTTCAGATTCTATTCCCACATGGTTTTGGGAAACAATTTCTAATGCTTCCTATGTAAACCTCTCTCATAATCATATCCACGATGAGCTTGCTAATATATTGAAGTATCCGATATCTATCAATACCTTTGATCTAAGTTCAAATAACTTACATGGAAAATTACCTCATCTATCTGTTAATGTGAGTTGGTTAGATCTTTCAAGCAATTCATTATCTGGATCCATGAGTGACTTCCCATGTAGAAAACAAGAGCAGCCAATGCAATTACAATTTCTCAATCTTGCAGCAAATAACTTATCAGGGGAAATACCTGATTGTTGGATACTGTGGCCAAATCTGGTGGACGTGATTTTACAGAGCAACCATTTTGTTGGGAACTTACCCCAATCCATGGGTTCCTTAGCTGAGCTAGATTCTTTAAACATCCGTAACAACATGCTATCTGGAATATTTCCTCCCATTTTGGAGAGCACTGGTAAGTTGATTTCCTTGGATCTTGGGGAAAATAAATTTACAGGGATTATTCCCGAATGGGTTGGACAAAGGCTCTTAAATTTACAAATTCTTCGCCTTCGGTCAAACAGATTCTTGTGTCATATCCCTAATCACATATGTGATATGATTTTTCTTAGGGATTTGGACCTTGCCCAAAACAATTTGTCTGGAAATATACCAAAATGTTTCAACCACTTGGATGCCATGTTTCTAAAGAATAGGAGTATGAATTCATTCATCTATACCAATACAACTACCCGGTATGGTACACAGGGTATAGTTAGTACAATACTATGGGTGAAAGGAAGAGGTATAGAGTACAGAAATCTTCTTGGCTTGGTGACAAATGTTGATCTTTCGGATAATAATTTATTGGAGAGATACCAAGAGAAATTACAAATCTAGATGGATTGATTTATTTGAACTTGTCCAAGAATCAGTTGATTGGCCAAATTCCATCAAGCATTGGCAATATGAGATCATTAGAATCCATTGATTTATCAAGGAATCAACTTTCAGGAGAAATCCCTTCAACCATATCAAACTTGAGCTTTCTTAGCAAGCTTGACTTGTCTTATAATCATTTGAGGGGGAAAATTCCAACAGGCACTCAATTGCAAAGCTTTGATGCATCCAACTTTGTTGGCAATAATTTGTGTGGTTCGCCACTACTCGTCAACTGTAGTTCCAATCGGCAAACTGCAGATGATGATCACAATGGCAAAAAAAGTGATGGCCATAAAGTGAATGCATTTTTTGTGAGTATGACATTTGGATTTATTTTGGGATTTTGGGTAGTGGTCGCTCCATTGTTCATTTATAGATCATGGAGATATGCCTATTTTCGTTTTCTTGATGACATGTGGTACAAAATGCAATCTTTCTGGAGATTGTAACTTTGTAATGTAGTATTACTATTTTGTGTTGTGGGAAATAAAATAATGAATGCAATCAGGTATTTCCCAAAACTAATTTGACGGGAATTTTTTTGTCAAAATTTTTTGAGGGAAATATTTCTATCAAAACTTTCGTAAAAACTTTTGACGAAATATTTTTTTCGTTGAATTTTTTTACAGAAATGTTTTCTTGTCAAATTTTTTACGGAAATATTTTTCTTCAAAATTTTTTGACGAAAATGTGTCTATTGAAAATTTTGATAAAAATGTCTTTTATCGAAAATTTTGATAGAATTATTTTCCGTTGAAAATTTTGACGAATTTTTTTTCGTCAAAAAATATGACGAAAATATTTCCGTCGAAAACTTTTGAAAGAATTTAGATTCTGTAAAGAATTTTGACGAATATTTTTCTGCTAAAATTATTTACAAAAATATTTTTCGTCAAAAATTTCGACGAATATGGTTTTTTGTCAATATTTTGAGGGAAATATTTCGACGAAATTTAGATTCCGTAAAGAATATTGACAAAAAAAAATTTCAGTCATAATTCTTTACATAACTATTTTTCGCAATGTTATTAAAACCGGCCCGGTCATTGACCCGGTCGAGGTACTGGGCCACTGGTTCAATTAGTGGGTCACTGGTTCAACCGCATGACCCGGTAATTATATGCAATTTTATAATTTATATTAAAAAATTATAAACATACTTAAATATCCAAAAAAAATATAAAAATTTCAAATATTTTAATATAAAAAATAATAAATGACATATTATTATCCAATAAAAGATCAAACAAAAATATAATGATCGTGATACGGGACTTTAAGTTAAAAAAATGATATCTCTAACTATAAATCAAATCAAAATTTTCTGAATAGTGCATAATTGAGATAACATTAGTGTTGTAGGTACATAACTTATGTAAGTTAATAAGCAAAAAAATATTCAAATATATCCATTATTTTTTTTTAATTAATTTTTTTTGGACCGGGCCGGGTCACCGGTTAACCGACCTGGTCACCGGTTTTCATGAAAACCGACCGGGTCGCACCGGTTCTGATGCATAACCGGTCCGTTGCTTGAACCGGACCGGTTATATGACCGGTTTACCGGTTCCCGGGTCGGTCCGAATTTTATAACACTAGTTTTCCGTACAAATTTTTACCAAAATATTTTTCGTCGAAAATGTGTTCCGTTGAAAATTCTGATGGAAATATCTTTCGTAAAAAAATTTGACAGATATTTTTTCCGACAAAATAATTTATTGTTGTAAATTTTCGATGGAAATGTGTTTCGTCGAAATATTTGACGAAAATATTTTTCCTTAAGAAGTTTGATAAAATATTTCCATTGACAGATTCGACGAATTTAAATTCTATCAAGAAGTTTGCCTGAATTTTTTTCTGAAAAAAATTTATGTCAGTGATTTTGGCCAAATCTTGTTTCGTCTCTAATTTCGTCTTTAATTTCATCGGAAATGTTTTTTCGTCTCTATTTTCGATGTAATATGATTTTCGTCTCTATTTTTGACAAAATATTTTTCGTCGATAAATTTTGTCGGTATTTGAGACTTTTCTAATAATGTCATATTTAAAAATGATTCATATTTATATGGTTGTCACATCTTGTTGCTAAGGGTAGATAAGTAATTTTCAATATTTTTCCCCTCAAACCCCCTAAATTGGGTGAATTTTAATTTTAAGGGTGAGAAGAGTTTTTGAGGATTTTGTAAAAATCCTCAATTCCCTTCCTCCATATTTTTAAACTCCCAAACAAGGGAAGAGCTTATTAAAACCCTCCCTTTCCTTCTCTTCCCCTCCTAAAACCAACTCACAAACAAAGCCTTAAGGTATTGAGTAAAAATCTTTTAATGGTTTATATTATTTTCTATTGCACCCCCTCATGTAACAGCTCTTTGGACTTAAAACGTGATATATTGCCAAAAAAAAAAACGTGGATATTGCATAGACCCATTTTTTAATGTTTTTACCTTATGCTTATTTAATTCCACAAATAGGGATAGTGAGAACCGACCTCGTGACTTTATAGTCACTAAAGCTCTGATATCATATAAAAAATTACTTCAACCAAAAACCTTAAAATGTTGGATAAAAATCTTTTTAATGGTTTACATTATTTTGATATCCCATCAATTGTTAATTTGTTAAAGCAAATCTAATTCACAAAAAAAAAAAAAAATCTAAATAACTGGTTTAGAACACATAAAGAAGTTATACCCAAGAAGAAAGGAAGTCTTTCGGGATAATTCGCGTCATTTATGCATGCTTTAAATTATACCCACCCAATGCAAATAACCATATTCATCAGTCATTCCTCAATTACCATCATAATCATCTCAAACTACTATGCTTATATCCAAGTTCAACTCAATTAAATAATCTTAAATATATTCAAAAAAGTAAGTTGTTTCTGTTAGTATATGGGTGTCCTAGAGACAATCTTTTGATTAAATAAAGGACACTAGATGTACAACTTTATTTGTCGCAAATAAATAAAAGCACTATTTATTCAGTTTCATATTGTGTCTCGATATTATTGTTAATATTATATGAATGATCTGGATAAACCCCTTGGAATAGAACAGGTATCTCTTGAGTATCTGTGATGAGATCACGATCATGAGGATTCAAGGATATCGCATGTCTATTCCTAATTATATGTTCCTAGTCTAGAGACACTGAGTTTGGGGATCAGTGATCTCGGGTAAGACTAGTACGACTTATCTACTTGTATATGGATACAAGGTAAAGACCTCATGAGCTACAGACATGGAGATGTCATAGCTAAAGTCGTGGGGTGGACCTATAAGAGTATAACTCGCACTGAACAGACCCAAAAAGAGACTTTATGAGGAAATCTCACAGATAGTGTCATTAGAGTAATCTCTTTATATTTGGGTATGTCTTTTCTTAGACTAGAAATTATTACCTAGACTGTGTTCTTGAAGGCATGTTTTGATTGTATGCCTCGTCTGCCTGAAACATGGAGACTCATAGGTATACTGTTGGGCGTGTCCTGAAAGGGCACAGGGCTAGGGTAATAAGCTGAAGGAATTCATGAAATCTCTGTGAGAGATTAGGTTATCTGTAAACCGGAGAAATCGGGATGACATTTATAGGGACTCGGGAATCTAAGCATAGTAAAAGAGATCATGAGATGATCTGCCTTTAGAGTCAGTAAATTGAAGATTCCCTATTTCGAATAAAGCTTACCCTAAACCACAGGGGTTGATACATTTCCTTACCCTAGGTTAATGGGAAGATAACCGAGACGAAGGAAAATACATACGGTAACCAAATATGTGCAATAGGATGATCAAGTCATTAATCTGACTAGTTCTGGGGCAACAAAGCATTGCTAGTGCTCTGTGTTGTCATTAATTGGGTTGTGGGCTTGTTTGACCCAAGCCCAGTTATGTCAGAAGCTAAGTTGGACCTAATGGGTCACACACTAACACCTTGTAGTCATGATGAACTAGCTTTAAAGGTATTGGGCCTAATAATGGTTGTTAGCCCAAGAAGTTGTTTGGAAGCCTACCTAAAAGGGTGGAGGGCGCATGGAGCTTTGTAATGGGCTTGGATAGTCCAAGACATTACTAATTAATTTGATTAGTTAAATTAATAATCAAACATTTGAATTTTGAATTTTGAATTTGAAATTTGAAATTTGAATTTGGAATTTGAATTTTGAAATTTGGATTTTGACATTCGAATTTTGAATTTGAAATTTGAAATTAGATTTTGAAATTTAAATTTTGAATTTGAAATTTGAAATTTTGAATTTTGAATTTGAATGTTTGAACGTTTGAATTCAAGTGTTTGAATTCGAATTTGAATTGGCTATGAAAAGTTGTTTCATAACAAAAGGATAAGATGAGATCTTGTTGGAACAAATCCCTTGTATCAAGAGGAGATCTTTGGAGATCACCAAGAGCTGTTTGGGGCGCATGTTTTAGTGGATAAGGATGTCATCTTGTCATTTAAACAAAGCTCCAATCAGATTTGGTAGTTGAGAAAATAAGTGGGTGAGTTGGTTCAAATTTTGAATGCAACTACTCAACATATTTGGACCCTTTTTGGGCTGGATATTGCGCATGAAATGGGTAACCATATGATGGTTTTTAAATCAGAGTTTGAATAGGTTTGAACTTAGTTTCATGAGGATAAGATTGGAGGTTGTTGGCTAGATTTGATTTGCAACAACTCCACCTTATCCTCCTTGATTTTGTGCGCCACTTTCAAGGTAGTTTGAAAGGAAAATTTGATTTAATTAAATCACTCTCTTAACACTCTTGTGCGCAACATTACAAGGGTAGTTCTTCTCCTTAGGGTTTTTACAAAAACCTAGCCTAAACTCCTTCATCTCATGCACCATTCTGTAGGGTAGTTCACCACACCTTTCCAAACACAATACCTAGCCTCCACCTTCACCAATTGGGCGCATAGCAAGCCTCATTGTGGTGATCATCTGGTGGCTTGCAAGAAGGTGTTCTTGCATCATTGACGAACGGTGGTGTGGATCACCATTAGAGGGTTTGAGCCCTTCAGACCTGACAATTGATCTCCCTGACTGATCAGGCCAAAACAAGGTAACATCATGCTATCCTAAAGCATGAATCTTTATGTGCATGTACGTTTCTGCGTGAAAAAGTTTTGTTTTTCCACCTTACGCATCGGCCTTCAAGGCCATTTTACTTTCAAAATTTGGCCCAACTCAGCCCACTTTCACCCCTACTCACATGTAAGCTAGAGTCGAAAGTAAAGGTCCATTAGGATCATCTTTTTTCTCTCCAAAAACTACTTTTTTTAAGAAAAAAAAGTACTTTTCATTTTAAGTTCGTTTTAATGTTTGCTTTTAAAAAAATAGAAGTCACAAAAAAAGTCAAAAACTTACTTCTTTTTAGAAGCTAAAAATTTTAAATTCTAAAAAAAGCAGAAGTGAAAAGTTAAATATTTTTATAAAAATATAAATAGCTTTAATTTTTATAAAAAACACTTTTAAAATAAGAAAGAGATAAAAATTACTTTTTAAGCTACCCGTCTTGAATCTTGATTCATTTACAATTCAATAAGATAAGCACACTAGCGTTACGTGCAAGCCCACTGCGCTGTCCCTTAAATCCACACGGAAGGTGAGCAATAACCTTTACTAGCTCAAAGTATTACAAAGAATTTACAAACTAAAATTTTCAAAATAATCACAAACATTACGAATTTCTAACCATGGAAAATGGAAACCGTAAAGTCCAATATCAATTCCATTCTAAACATAATATACCTTTGGAAAAAGAAACTAAAAAAGACCAATGATAAAACATAAATAGAGTTCATGATTTAGGTAGAAAGGGGAGCATTAAATTAGGCAAAAACTGAATAATTTGAAAGAATATTAAGTATGGATATCACTTTCAGCAATTTATGATTTCAACTCTGGCCAGTGGAGAGTTTTGAAGTAAGTACGTCACTGCCGTGCTTACTTGCTGATAACATAGACGTGCACATGAATACATTTTCACTTTCAATGACTCCAATCTATCAAAGCAAGGAGGTTGAGTTCTCATTGAATCAGGATTTGAGAGATCCTACATAATTAGAAATGCGAGATTGAATAATGGCACAAATTTTGACATAAGCCAAACAGAAAGGAGAGGAGATTTTTTACTAAAGTAACTTACATTTTGTATCATATGAAGGATAGTTGAAGAGAGTGTCATTGTTTTTACATTTGTGAGCATTTGTAGCCAGCTTATGATGACTAAATCTTTCTTCCGAGGAAAAATGGCATCGATATTTGCATCGATATTTACTTCTTCGAGAAAAGAAAGATTGCATTCGAAGAATATATGATGAATAGGATAATGCAGGATAGTAAGAGAACTGAGATTTGGAACAGAAAGCACCAATTTATGAGCTTGTCCTCTGAGGCATATGGTCAAATTCGAAAGGTTAGAATTAGATATGGAGAAGACTTTTGCATCACGATGCAAAGAACAACATTTAATTACCAAAGTATTCAGCATCATACAGGTTGAAAAAGGCTCAGCACAGGTATTGTCGCTTGCAGTAAACATAACATTCTGAAGATACAAGCTTTTTAATGCAGGAAACTGCAGAGAATTTGGAAGTCTAAATGTGTAAGGGTAATTCCTCGAGGTAATCTTCAGAAATGTCAAAGACTTACAAGAAACGATGATAGACACTAAAGTGTCAATTACATGACATCTGACATATGCATCAAGTGTCAACTGCTGGACATTGTTCAACAGAGGATATCTCATGACCATATTCAAAATTGAAGGAAAAGAGGAACCATGACGCCTGAAATCAAGACTATGTAGGGAAACGGAGCCATCTCGACTAGACAGAACCAAAGACACAAATTTTCTAAAAGTGTCAAGTGTCCTAAAGTCCCAGGAACTGAATTTGAGATTAGTTAGATATTTCCAAAGGTTCTTCCACCTTTTAGACAAGACACAAGTCTGAACAGCTTGTTTTGTGTTAATTAAATCCAATATATGGAGCAGAACACAATCAGGCAAGTCACTGAGCCTGTCCCTCTCCTGTTCTCTATCTCTTCCACTTGGCCTCTCTCTCTTCATCGACTTTTCCTCTGTTTCTATTCCTTCCATAGATACCTGACTCAAAAGATAGACAAATGCTTCATAAACTTACTTGCTTAAGATCATAGCGATATTAATAACTTCTCCCATAATTTATAAATAAAATTGTGTGTTGATTAAATTATTAGCATTTGAGGAAAACCCTTTGGAAGCTGTTGGTCTCGTATGATCTCAAGAGGGGGGTGTATTGAGTTTTATAAAAATAATTCGCTAATTAAAATTAATTCAAAGCAATAATTAAGATAAGGATATAGAGATATTAACACAATAGTTTTTACGTGGAAAACCTAAAAGGGAAGAAAAACCACGGGCCTTACATTCGAATACTGAAATTCGACGGGCAACTCCATTATGAAACTTGTGTACAAAGAGTTATCTAGTATCCTTGTTTTCTATTCTACCCCTTACACAAATTCCCAAACTGGTATCATAGTATCTTAGTACGAAATCCTAACCCTATAGGATTCCGAAACCCTATCACACAAGATTCTCAACTTAAGATCAAGAAGAAAATTGAAAATTACAATTAAAGTATTTACCTTAGTTCTTCTT
This sequence comes from Gastrolobium villosum, assembly GCA_032173675.1. Taxonomy (NCBI): domain Eukaryota; kingdom Viridiplantae; phylum Streptophyta; class Magnoliopsida; order Fabales; family Fabaceae; genus Gastrolobium; species Gastrolobium villosum. Next base: position 43,574 of record JAVKPL010012489.1, on the reverse strand, counting down.
TTCCTTGACCAGGTCATCTGAATTTCTAGGGAAAAATATTCACTTTGCCAAAGGATGAATGTATGAATGATCGTTCTTGAGAAAACTCTTCAGTTGATGCACAAGAATGAATCCTAATCTTGAAAATCTAATTTGCTCTTTTCTTTCTTATATATTCTTTTCTCCTCTCTCTTGTATTTATTTTCTCTATGAAATAATATGTAATTTGAATTCAAATTTGTTCTCAATTAATCTTTCCGTTATACGTTTATGTAATAAAGTTGTAATTTAATCTTTCCGTTATACGTTGTAAATTGAAAGTTATAATAGACGTTACTAGGGTATTTGTATATAAAGACCTTAATTGAAAAGGGAAAGTACAAAAGAATAAATGGAATAAACTATTATCCCAGTTTATGTGTATCTACTTTTTGACATGTTATAAGAGTGTTCGAAATCTCACCGCCTCTCACTTTCTTTGTAGTGGAATTTCCACATGTAGGTGGGCTTGTATGTTGTCCACCTTTCAAGCCCATTGGGCTCTCGTGTGAGGGGGTGTGTTGAGATATATAGTCCCACATTGGTTGTATGGGCAACTAATGTGGAGTTTATAAGGCCTTGGGCACTCCCACCCTTTGAGCTAGCTTTTGGGGTGGTGTATCCCAAGGTTCTTTGACATGGTATCAGAGCATTTTTATCCTCCATGAATGGACCTTCCGCTTCCATCATTTTTTTTAGTTTTCTTCATCGACTTTTCTGAATCTTTTATTCTTCCAGATCTGTGATACCCCGAATCATCATAATTTTTTTATACACCATTTTTTTAACTGTATTCATATTATTCCTTTTCTTCTTCAATGGCTAACTCTCTGCTTTTTGAAAACTCCAACCCCCTTCATATTCCCCAAAACATTATTCTACGCAAAGATCCCAAATTGGATTGTTGAATTGTTGAATTTTTGAATTGTTGAATTTTTTGAATTGTTGAATTGTTTTCATCGTCTTGAAAACCCAAACCACCAGTTTTGAAATGAACCACTTCCGAACCAAACCAGTCTCGAACCGAACTGAACCAGTTTCGAACCGAACCGAACCAGTTTTGAACCGAACCGAACCACTTCCAAATCTTATTTCTTTCGGCCATTTTTTCATCATCTTGAACCAAACCGAACCAGTCTTGAACCGAACCACTTCCGAACCGAACCATTTTTGAACCGAACCGAACCACTTCCAAATCTTGTTTCTTCCGATCGTATTTTCATCGTCTTCAGTGATTTATTATTTTTATTTTGATTTTCTTTTATGGTTTGTATTTGGCCAATTTTATTTTATTCCCACGTATGTTTGTGGTGTTAATCAAGTCTGATTTGGCTTGTATTTGATTTATTTTTTCCATTGCGTGGCTTTATTTTGGCTTCCTATTTAGAGGGAGCATGGTTCATGTCGCTGATTTTCATTTCAGAATATTTGATTTTGCCGATGTCCATCCCGGCATCGTTTATATTTGGTGGCTGATATCCATCCCAGCCCTTCCTTCCTTAGCTGATGTTGATTCCAGCTTGAAGATCGGTTGACAGATGTACTGACCAAAGCGATTTCTGGAAGAGTGTTTGAAGAAGCAATTAGCAAGTTAGACATGATTGACATTCATGCACTAACTTGATGGGGAGTGTTGAATTGAAATTTGAATTCAAAGTTTGAATTCAAATTTGTTCTCAATTAATCTCTCCATTATACGTTTTTGTAATAAAGTTGTAATTTAAACTTTCCATTATACGTTTCTGTAATAAATTTGTAATTTAATCTTTCCGTTATACGTAATAAACTGAAAGTTAGAATAGACGTTATTAGGGTATTTGTATATAAAGACCTCAATTGAAGAGGGAAAATACGAACAAATGAATGAAAGAAACTATTATCCCAGTTTATGTGTATCTACTTTTTGACACTTTTCTATCTCTTCATTCTGCATGCAATAATCTGAATTATCTTGGATATTGATCCCATGCTTTTTTCTCTCTTCATGACATCTTCCATAACTTCTCCAATTTTCATGCAATCTTCAGTTATCTTGAATACTATTTCAAATCAAAATAAATATTATTCTAAAATCTCAAACAATCAGCTCATTAGTAATTTCAAGACAATAAAATATGGGGAATGATATTGTAACAATCAAGTTGTGTTACTAACAATGTTACTACCAATCAATTTCACCGTTAGATCGATTATGTTGATCCAACGGTTATATTTATTTTCATCTTTGTATGGTTATGATTCCCCATATTTAAAGTGAAAGCATTAAATATGAGAAATTATAACCATACAAATGTGGGAATAAATATAAAGTATTAAATTTGGAAAATCATGACCATACAAAGATGGAAATAAATATAATCGTTGGATCAACATAATCGATCTAACGGTGAGATTGATTGGTAGAAACATTGGTAGTAACACAACTTGGTTGTTACAATAAAAAGAAAAATATTTAAAATCTTGATTTTCAATTTTGAATTTGAATTTTTACTTTTATATTTGAATTTTTAAATTTGAATTTTAAAGGGTGGAAAACATTTGAACAATTGTTGGTGGCAGACAACTCATTTATTATCCCATTACTTTTTTTGTTAAAAAATAATCAATAAAAAAACGAAAATATTTTGTAAAAAATGCAAACATTGTGTGTATAAATAAGATATGTGTTATTGGTCTTTTCATTTGGTAATTAACTTTTTTGCACAAATTTCTTCTTCTCTTATCTGTGTGTTTATCTTCTTCATCTTCTCAGATTATTGTTCTATTACATGAATATGTAATATATATTTTTCCAGCTTTTTGTAGAACAAAATCGACGGGATGATTTGGAATATAGCCATATAAATCTTAACATCTTATACCACATTGTTTTGGAAAGACCTAATATTAATAATTTATAGTGAGTCAAACTTATTTCGCACCATTTTCCTTCTCTACATTTTCAACAAACTTATTTCTCAACTAAAACATTTCATATAAATTTGACTCAAACCATTTCAAATTTAAACTTTTAATTTTAATATCTGTTAAAAAAGGTGTTTATAAAAAAAATGATTAAAAAGGTTTCGAGCGTCTAATTTAAAAATAAAAAATTTACGATTTTTTGAACGCTTGGTTTGTATTTTTTAAATTTAAATTTTAAATTTGACTCAAAGAAAAACTAACTAATTTAAACTTTAAATTTTAATATATGTTTAAAAAAGATAAAAAGGATTTCGAGCGTCTAATTTAAAAACAAAAAATTTACTATTTTTTGAACGCTTGGTTTGTATTTTTAAAATTTAAATTATAAATTTGACTCAAACAAAAACTAACTAATTTAAATTTTAAATTTGACTCACTATAAATTATCTTCCTCATTGTGGCAAGGGAAAAAAAATAAATCATTGTTAGAAAATATAGCCATATAATTCTTAACAACTTATACCACATTATTTTTTTGGAAAGACCTAATTTTAACAATTTATAGTGAGTCAAACTCATTTCACACCGTTTTCCTTCTCTACATTTTTAACATACTTATTTCTCAACAAAGATTTTTCATATAAATTTGACTCAAACCATTTCAAATTTAAACTTTAAATTTTAATATATGTTTAAAAAGGATAAAAAGGATTTTGAGCGTCTAATTTAAAAATAAAAAATTTACTATTTTTTGAACGCTTGGTTTGTATTTTTAAAATTTAAATTCTAAATTTGACTCAAACAAAAACTAACTAATTTAAACTTTAAATTCGACTCACTATAAATTATCTTCCTCCTTGTGGCAAGGAAAAAAATGAAAGTAAACTGGCCAGTGAAGGCCGATGCATGTAAGGTGTAAAAACAAATTTTTTTACTGCGGAAACATACATGCACACATGGGTTCATGCTTTAAGACAGCATGATGTTACCTTGTTTTTGGTCTGATCAGTCAGGGAGATCAGTTGTCAGGCTTAAAGGGTTCAAATCTCTAATGGTGATCCACACCACCGTTCGTCAATGATGCAAGAACGCCTTCTTGAAAGCCACCAGATGATCACCACAATGAGGCTTGCTATGCGCACAAGTGGTGAAGGTGGAGGCTAGGTATTCTGTTTGGAAAGGTGTAGTGAACTACCCTACAGAATGGTGCATGAGATGAAGGAGTGTAGGCTAGGTTTTTGTAAAAACCCTAAGGAGAGGAACTAGTCATGTTGTGCGCACACCTTGGAGGGAAGAGAGAATGATAATTCAAAAATGAAATTATCCTTTCAAATAAATTGAAAGTGGCGCATGAATAAGGAGAGGATAAGGTGGAGTTGTTGCAAAACAAATCTTGCCAACAACCTCCAAACTTATCCTCATGAAACTAAGTTCAAAACAATTCAAAATTAGATTCATAAACTATCATATAGTATCCATTTCATGCGCATAATTCAGCCCTAAAAGGGGTCCAAATATGTTGAGTAGTTGCATTCAAAATTTGAACCAACTCACCCACTGATTCTCTCAACTACCAAATCTGATTGGAGCTTTGTTTTAAGTGACAAGATGACATTCTTATCACCTAAGTGTGCGCCCCAAACAGCCCAAAATTATGCTCCAAAGATTCTTCTTGATCCAAGGAATTTGTTCCAATAAGATCTTATCTTGTCCTTTTGTTATGAAACAACTTTTCAAAGTCAATTCAAATTCGAATTCAAACATTTGAATTCAAATGTTCAAACATTCAAATTCAAAATTCAAAATTTCAAATTCAAAATTCAAAATTCAAATTTCAAAATTCAAATTCCAAATTCAAAATTCAAAATTCAAAATTCAAATTTCAAATTTCAAATTCAAAATTCGAATTTCAAAATTCAAATGTTTGATTATAATTTAACTAATTAAATTAATTAGTAATGGCTTGGACTATCCAAGCCCATTACTAAGCTCCATGCACCATCCACCCATTTAGGTGGGCTTCCAAACAGCTTCTTGGGCTAACAACCATTATTAGGCCCAATACCTTTAAAGCTAGTTCATCATGACTACAAGGTGTTAGTGTGTGACCCATTAGGTCCAACTTAGCTTCTGACATAACTGGGCTTGGGCCCAACAACCCCACAACCCAATTAATGACAACACATAGCACTAGCAATGCTTTGTTGCCCCAGAACTAGTCAGATTAATGACTTGATCATCCTATTGCACATATTTGGTTACTGTATGTATTTCCCTTCGTCTCGGTTATCTTCCCATTAACCTAGGGTAAGGAAATGTATCAACCCCTGCGGTTTAGGGTAAGCTTTATTCGAAATAGGGAATCTTCAATTTACTGACTCTAAAGGCAGATCATCTCATGATCTCTTTTACTATGCATAGATTCCCGAGTCCCTGTAAATGTCATCCTGATTTCTCCGGTTTACAGATAACCTAATCTCTGACAGAGATTTGACGAATTCCTTCAGCTTATTACCCTAGCCCTGTGCCCTTTAAGGACTCGCCCAACAGTATACCTATGAGTCTCCATGTTTCAGGCAGACGAGGCATACAATCAAAACATGCCTTCAAGAACACAGTCTAGGTAATAACTTCTGGTCTAAGGAAAGACATACCCAAACATAAAGAGATTACTCTAATGACACTATCTGTGAGATTTTCTCATAGTCTCTTTTTGGGTCTGTTTAGTGCGAGCTATACTATTATACGTCCACCCACGACTTTAGCTAAGATATCTCCATATCTGCTGCTCATGAGGTCTTTACCTTGTATCCATATAAAAGTAGATTAGTCGTACTAGTCTTACCCGAGATCACTGATCCCCAAACTCAGTGTCTCTAGACTAGGAACATATAATTTAGGAATAGACATGCAATATCCTTGAATCCTCATGATCGTGATCTCATCACAGATACTCAAGAGATACCTGTTCTATTCCAAGGGGTTTATCCAGTTCGTTCATATAATATTAACAATAATATCGAGACACAATTTGAAACTGAATAAATAGTGTTTTCATTTATTTGCGACAAACAAAGTTCTACATCTAGTGTCCTTTATTTAATCAAAAGATTGTCCCTAGGACACCCATATACTAACAAATAAAATGAATCATTGTCAAAAAATATAGTCATATAATTCTTAACAACTTATACCACATTGTTTTGGAAAGACCTAATGATGTTATATGGTTCTTTAGACAATGGTGTATTTTATAATGCATTGAAAAAGTTTAGTGCTAACGACACAAATCGTTGCAAAAAATAGTTATTTATTATTTTAAATCTGTTATAATAAATGAAAGTCCATCTCTGAGATAAAATATAAAAACCTAAACGCAACTATAAGAATATTTTTTGTGGATAAATTTAAAAACATATTATATGTGTTGGACAAGTGGCTTCAATACTCAAGAGGGGGTGAATCGAGTTTTACAAAATCTTTTCGCAAAACCTCCTTTGATATTTCAAAGACTATTTCTTCAATAAAGTGATTTAATAAGGAAAAATCTAAGTGTAAGAGCAAGTGTAGTGAACAACAAAGTAAACAAGCGAGTATATAAAGACAATCTAAAATGCAATTTCAATACTTAAATAAAGAGATTAAGGTTAGAGAAATTGCAAACTAGATGTATCCTGGTTCGGTCACCACTACCGTGACCTACGTCCCGACTGAAGCCGCTGGATCAATTCTTTTCACTAACTATCAAGCTTGAGGGTGCTTGACAAACCACTACAACTTTTCAAGACTTCGGGATCTTGATGCCTTACAATTTTTCACTCCAAATTCTCTTAGGAATTTGGTGACCTTTCAAGTGTATAGGGTTCACTCACCTAACTATTCAAGAATTCAAAGGAAGGTGTTTAATAATGGCTAAGTACTCTCAAAGTACAAATAACACAAGTTGAAGAACAATGGTATATGACACTCTTACAAGAATAAAGCTCAAAGAGAATTTATGATCAAGAAAACAAGTATAATCCAAATAGGATGAGAATTAATGAGTAATAATGATCAAGAAGTGTGTCCCATCAATGGGAACAGTAGTCTCTATTTATAGAGGGCCCCCAAGGCCTTTTTCCTACTCATTTTCGCAAACTAGCCGTTTTATAGTCGTTATTTTGTCTTCTGTACAGTAGGTAATCGATTACCATTGAGTGGGTAATCGATTACCATGAAGGGAAATCGATTACCATAGTTGGGTAATCGATTACCAACCTGCTAAAAGGTTGGATTTCACCCTAAAATGGTTTTTTCTTGATTCAAATCAGTTTTAAATATTGTTCAAACATTTTATGAACATTGAAAACTATATTTTCATGCTAGAAATGTATTTGAATGTCAATCGATGATTTAATGCATGTATTTGAAAAATACTTTGAGCTTCGTTCACGTAAGGAATCAATTTACAAATAATCTTAAGTCCTATATATTATTTTGAGTTTGGACTTAGAGACTTTTATTGAAGCTTGAGTCTTGATCTTGTTTGGACTTATTTTTTTTGGTTGTGCCGTGAAGCTTTCTTTCCATGCTTGTTTGTTATCATCAGAATTGTTGAACCTTTATGTTCGTTTCGTTGAGTGCATTGGTTCCACAATCTCCCCCTTTTTGATGATGACAAACTCAAATTGAGAAAAGAATTAGTATAGCATGTATTTAGACAAATATAGTATTGAAACTCCCCCTTAATATATGATTGATATACAAGGTGTCATCTAATCTCTTTTTTTATATTTGAATTTTATTCTTCCCTTCTTTACCTTAATGTATGCTTATGATTTTCTCAATTCACGTATCTTTCTCCCTCTTTGGCAACATCAAAAAGCATGAGTGGATAAATAGAAGTCGTAAAACACTTCATGTAAGAAGCAAGAAGGAAAACATAATAATCCATAAGAGGGCATAATATTCCATAATCTAATCAACCATAGGCCATAAAGCTAGAGTCCTAGAGATGTAAAATATCCAAAGTAGCATAGCAAAATAGAAGCTTAAAATAAGTCCAAAAGTATAAAAAATAAATAGCAAGGATTAAAAGTCATCAGAGTCATGTGGAGGCGGTGGTGGTAGAGATGGAAGAGGAGGAATGTGAAGATAGTCCTCAATGCACTTCAGACGAAGCTCCATATTAGCATGCCTGGAGTTTACAGAAGCAAAGCCTGATTCCACAGTAGTATTTAAGCGATTAAGAGAAGTGAGAATGGAAGCCAAGGTATGATCTGCTGAGGAAGAAGAGTTCGCAGGAGGATCAGCAGCCGGAGGATCATGTGGCTGCTCCGGAGGATCACCAGCAATATCAGCAGGGGCCGCTCCGGCTCCAGGAGGAGCAGTCGTTTTACACCATATACCATTAATTTTCTTAATTTGCATTTGGGCCAGCAAATGGAATCCAAGGTTGTGCAAGTTAGCTTACAGATCCTCATTATCATCAAAAATTTGCTGAAAATGCATAATCTCAATAATCGCAGTAGCATAAGGAAGTGCACTAAAAGAATTTTTTGACTTGATTATCTGAGAGCAAATATAGTAGGGCCAATTGAAGCTAATTTCATGACGGATAACCCACATCAGAAAGAGATCACTATTAAGCACACGAGAGTAATTAGATGGCCGTGGTGAGAGCATGTGAGTAACCACGTAATGCAGAATCCTGTTGTTCATAGTCGATGAGGAGGCGCTAAACTTGGATTGAGTGACTATGAGTCCTGGTTCCACCATGGACTGCACAAAGGTGTTCTTGTCAAATTCAGGAAAATCATACTCACCATATTTGTGGCCGGTATAGGCATGACCAAACATACAAGGCCATTCACTAGTAGGTACAGAAATGGACTTCCCCTTAATGTCGGCCTTCAGGATGTCATTTGCAAAGCTCACAGTGCAGTAGAAGGCCCTAACCATATTTTCAGAATATTTGCGATCCAGGAGGGCTAACTGCAGGACTCAAGCTCGAGCCAGTAGATCGCAAATTTCAAAGCCCTCATCGCTCAGGAATTTTATATCCAAGTATTTTAGTGCAATGAGTTGTCGGGAGGCATAATGTTCCCTGAATGTGGCATACTGAGCAAAAAAAAATTTGAGTATAAAGCAAAGCAGTAGATATACGATCACATAGTGAGACATAGTGAGATAAGCCAGATGCATTTGAAAATATTAATTGAAACAGCCACATACAGCCATAGATAGGGCAGAAAGAAAACATCAATAACACATAAGCATTCGACAGTCATGAGGAGCATTTTGCAGTCATCATAATGAGTCATACATCAATCAGTATTCAAAGACTAGAGGCATGAGATAAGTAGCCAAATAAGATTATAGCACTATATAGGGAATTGAAGTGCAGCCAAGAAAGTGATTGAAATAGCCAACTGATTCATGAGCAACAAGAAGCATACAGCCTCACAAACAGAGCGCATGGGATAAAAGAAAATTAGTTTTAGCCGATTCATTATGAATAAATGGTTTAGAAAAATTCCACCACATGATTTAGATGCATTCGGTAGCAGAAATTAACAAGAGAATTGTTGTGAATAGAGAAATTCCAAAAAAAATGACAGAACATCAAAAATTTACAAATCGATGATGCAATGCAGGAAACGATAACCAGCCACAAATCAGACAAAAGGAGAAATTATCACAGAAAAGCGATTTCATAGTGCAGAAATTTTTTGCAAAGCAATGAATCATCCAAATGTGACTTTCAAACTAGCGATGAAATGCATGAGACAGTCAGACAACCGTGAGGAAGAGACTGAGTGAGAAACCCTAACCTGTGCATTGAGAGGGAACGAGTCTCAAATGATCAGAAGTCAAGAAAAAAAATGGAAATCCCTAAATCGAAGGGGATAAAAGCTTGGAATCGATTCTCAATCTTGAGGGGGATTTGAAAAAGTTCAAAGGTTCCAGAGATCATTTGCATTTTGAAAACAAAGAGAAGAATAAAAAAAAGGAACAGCTCTGTTTGCGTCTTTTAAACTGCTATTGACGATTGGTAATCGATTTCCAAATGCATGGGTAATCGATTACCCTTCTTGGTAATCGGTTACCAATGAAATGGTAATCGATTGCCAAACAGATTCTTGGACAATTTTAAGGCACAGAATAGAGAGGAAAGAGGAGCACCAATTTAAGGGACATGTGACAGATTTTACCCTATTGATTTTTCACATGGAAAGTGTTTTTCAAATGCATGTCATGATTTAAAAAAAATGAAGGATTCAACCAAGAAAACAAGTGAAGTGATTAAGTAAGTAATGATGCAATTATATATAGGATGGATCAATGAGACCAATTTCTCTTCTTAAGTTGTAAACTACTTCCTTTGGGAGTGGTTTGGTAAAAATGTCAGCCAATTGCTTTGAAGACTCCACAAATTCCAAGATACAATCTCCACCTTGCACATGATCTCTTACGAAATGATGCCTAATATCAATATGTTTAGTTCTTGAGTGCATTATGGGATTTTTTTGTGAGATTTATGGCACTAGTGTTATCACACCTTATAGGGATGTGATCAAGTTCAACCCCAAAGTCCTTGAGTTGTTGTTTCATCCAAATGATTTGAGCACAACAACTTCCGACCGCCACATATTCGGCTTCGGTTGTGGACAAAGCCACACTATTTTGTTTCTTGCTATGCCAAGAGTCTAAAGAGCAACCAAGAAAGTGGCAAGTGCCACTAGTGCTTTTCCTATCCAATTTGCATCCCGCAAAGTCGAAATCGGAATAGCCTATTAACTCACATGATGCACCCTCAGGGTACCATAATCCCATTTGTGAAGTGCCTACAAGATATCTCATAATTCTTTTTACGGCACTTAAGTGTGATTCTTTAGGATTAGCTTGAAATCTACCACACATACACACACTAAACATAATATCGGGCCTACTTGCGGTTAAGTAAAGGAGTGAGCCGATCATACCTCGATATTTAGTAATCTCTATGGATTTACCTCCTTCATCCTTGTCTAAAGAACAAGATGTACCCGTGGGAGTATCAATAGCCTTGGAGTTATCCATTCCAAACTTTTTGAGTAACTCCTTGCAATATTTAGCTTGATTGATGACTATCTCATCTTTTTGTTGCTTTATTTGGAGACCAAGAAAGAAATTGAGCTCTCCCGTCATAGACATCTTAAATTCACTTTGCATAAGGTTGGAAAATTCTTCATAAAGTTTAACATTAGTGGCACCAAATATAATGTCATCCACATAAATTTGTGCAAATAATAGATGATCATTTTTCTTCTTTATAAAGAGAGTTGTGTCCACTTTTCCTCTAGAAAAACCTTTTTCTAAAATAAATTTGCTTAATCTTTTATACCAAGCTCTTGGAGCTTGTTTCAAACCATATAAAGCCTTTTTGAGTTTAAAGACATGGTTAGGTAAATCATGATCTTCAAAACCGGGAGGTTGATTAACATATACTTCTTCTTGAATATATCCATTCAAAAATGCACTTTTAACATCCATTTGAAAAAGTTTAAAATCCATTATACATGCAAATGCAAGTAATAATCTAATAGCTTCTAATCTAGCAACGGGAGCATAAGTTTCATCCTAATCAATACCTTCCTCTTGATTATAACCTTTAGCAACAAGTCTAGCTTTATTTCTAGTAATTATGCCATTTTCATCAAGTTTATTCCTAAAGACCCATTTGGTTCCAATTATTGGATAATCATTTGGTTTTGGCACAAGTTCCCAAACTTGATTTCTTTCAAATTGATTTAGTTCTTCTTGCATAGCCAAGAACCAATGTTCATCAATGATTGCTTCATTTATGGTCTTAGGCTCAATTTGAGAAACAAATGCTAAGTGATTACAAATATTTCTAATTGAATTTGTAGTTGTTACCCCCTTGGATATATCACCAATAACCACATCAATGGGGTGTCCTCTAGCTACTCTCCAATCTTGTGGAAGATTGTTCCCGTCATTGATTTGTTGACTTGGTGTTTCTTCATTGTTTGCTTCATCTTCTTTTTGTCTTTCATTGTTCTCTTTGCCATCCAAATTTATGTTTTCCATGCTTTCTATAAGATCATCATCACAAGGTTCCTTTCTAGGCAAGGCATTGTTAGTCTCATTAAATACAACATGAATAGACTCTTCAATGACCATTGTTCTTTTATTATAGACTCTATAAGCTCTACTTGTGAGTGAATAGCCTAGAAATATGCCTTCATCGGCTTTAGAGTCAAATTTTCCAAGGTTTTCTTTTCCATTGTTTAAAACAAAACATTTGCAACCAAAGACATGAAAATATGAAATATTGGGTTTTCTTCCTTTGTAAAGTTCGTAGGGAGTTTTCTTCAAAATAGGTCTAATTAAAGCACGGTTCATAACATAACATGCTGTGCCAACGGCTTCCGTCCAAAAATATTTTGGAAGATCATTCTCATTTAACATGGTTCTAGCAAGTTCTTCTAATACACGATTTTTCCTTTCTACAACTCCATTTTGTTGTGGAGTCCTAGGAGCAGAAAAATTATGTTCAATGCCATTTTCTTCACAAAAGTTTTCAAAATCTTGATTTTCAAATTCTCCACCATGGTTGGTTCTAATTGAAATAATATTTGAAGATTGTTCATTTTGAATAAACTTGGCTAGTCTCTTGAATGATTTAAAAGTATCGCTTTTATATGTAAGAAATAAAGTCCAAGCATAGCGAGAATAATCATCCACAATGACCGATGCATAGTAATTGCCACCAAAGCTTATAGTTCTAGTTGGTCCAAAAAGATCCATATGCAAAAGTTATAAAGGCTTTGTGGTAGAAACAATAATTTTTGATTTAAAAGAAGCCTTTACTTGTTTTCCCATTTGACAAGCATCACAAACAAGGGAAAGACTTACTAAAACCCTCCCTTTCCTTCCCTTCCCCTCCTAGAACCAACTCCCAAACAAAGCCTTAAGGTATTGAGTAAAAATCTTTTAATGGTTTATATTATTTTCTAGTACACACCCTCATGTAAGAGCTCTTTGGACTTAAAACGTGGATATTGCATAGACCCATTTTTTTTATTACCTTATGCTTATTTAATTCCACAAATAGGGGTAGTGAGAATCGACCTCGTGACTTTATGGTTACTAAAGCTCTGATATCATGTAAAAAAATTACTTCAACCAAAAACCTTAAAATGTTGGATAAAAATCTCTTTAATAGTTTATATTATTTTGATATCCCATCAATTGTTAATTTGTTAAAGCAAATCTAATTCACAAAAAAGAAAAATCTAAATAACTGGTTTAGAACACATAAAGAAATTACACCCAATAAGAAAGGAAGTCTTTTGGGATAATTCGCGTCATTTTTGCATGCTTTAAATTATACCCACCAATAACCATATTCACCGGTCATTCCTAAATTGCCATCATAATCATCTCAAACTACTATGCTTATATTATATCCAAGTTCAACTCAATTAAATAATCAAATATATTAAAAAAAATAAGTTATTTCCTGAATTCGAACTCATGAGTTTTCAGTCATGAAAGAAAAGCTTTACCACCTGCTCCGGTTCGCCCCCTTTAAGTAATCTTAAATATATTATTCATACAAAATATCACGGACCTAATATGATACCATGTTGACAATTACTCAAATGTAGGGGTGAAACTGGGCCGGGCCAGCAAACAGGGGCCTACGGCTCGGCCTACGTCAGGCCCAACCTGACTTAGTATATTTCGTAAAATAGGCACAGCTTGGGCCTTGAAAAAGCTTGTTTGATAAAAATGCCGTAGGCCCACTTTCACAAGACCTGGCCTATAAGCCTACAGGGCGGCCTATATTGTACTATTTATTTTAAATTAAATAAAGTAGTGTAAGTATGCCTTGAAGAAAAAATAAAAGATATAAATTTAATCAATTGCAATTATTTATAACTTAATTATATTCGATTATATTTTAATAGAAATTTGATTTTATTTCTTATGTAGGAGGAACCAACATCTCAGCATGTTAAATTGTGTATATGAATATATTAAAAGATTTTTGGGAGAGGTTATTGATAACATATATTTTGTTACACTTATTTATTACTCTTGGTTGGTATTTTTTGGTTTTATTTGAATTAAATAAAGGTCTTTTGGGTAAAATCAGAATTCTAGATTTTAATTGGGTTTAATTGATTTTCGTCATAATTTTTCAAATTTAAACTACTTTCGTATTTTGACCATATCGCACTCTACAGATGTCCGATCGACTCTGTTCTAGTTGCTTTTTGCACCTAACAGAAATGACTACAATCTCTAATTCAGCTACTAAAGCCTAATTCGGACGGAAAGATGGTCGAAACCGGATCCCAAGATGGACATGTTTTGCTGGAAAATTATTTTGACTTTTGGACTTAAGTTATAATTTTGAACCCAAAGTACATGAGGCCCAGAGCCATTATTTCTGTTATGTTTCCTTTTATTTTGGGTTGGATTTGTAGAGCCCGAAGCTCAGCTTGATTAAGGGTTAAAAGGGCGAGAGTAGAGACCTTGTGGATTATCTTTCGTTTGATTTTGAAATTTACAGGTTTGAAATTAATATAATTTTCATCTTTTTTCTCTCTTCTTTTCTTTAATCAACCCAAGGTTTGAGGATTCCATGGTTGAATCCTTAGGACCTGCGCCTCATTTTGAACCAAATTTGTTTCTCTTTCCAACTCGGTTTGGCATCGCGCGATTGTGGGTGTTTAATCTGAGATACGCGATTGCGTTCTTAGGAAAGAGATTAACCATTAGATTTAATGGTTAGGTTGATTAACCCAATGAACTCAAGTCGAATAGGTTGATACTCCGCGATTGCGCGAGTAGACGCGCCGTATTCGACCAAACGCTAAGCGATCGCTTAGAGAGGGTTCTCAATTGGAAATAAGGATTCTGATTCAATCACGATTTGATAATTATTTGTCCAATGATGGATGTCCTTGGAATCCTAATTCTTGGGTTAGTTGCTTTTAATTTGATTATTCTCGTTTGTTATTTTATTTTATTTTATTTCCGTTTAAATTGACGATCATATAAAAAAAACCCCTTTTTAGTTTCCAACTCTCTTTAGTTTCTGTTTCTCCTTAGTTTCTCTTTTATTTAGTTCCCATTTTTATTTGCTTTCCATTTTTATTTGATTCCCGTTTTTATTTAGTTCTTGTTTCATTTAGTTTCCATTTTCATTTGGTTTCCATTTTATTCTTATTTTTATTTTTATAACTGAGCGATTAAGATTCTTGCAAACTCCTTGAGAGACGACTTAGGTTGACGCTTTACTACAAATTATTAATAAACCTAATTTAATTAATTTGTGCAAGTTCAACAGCTCGTGTCAGTTATACTTACTACAAACATCATGATGTGTTTGTTGGACTCATGTAGTTATTTTAATTTACATAGTATAGACTTATTTGTTGGATCTGATGAAATATATGTTATTTAGTTTGAGCATTTTGCTTTTGAAAATGACTTAAACGCAGATTGTTTGAGTTTTGTTGCGAATCATAATTCTGTTTAGACGTTGAAATTGTGATTTTTGGTTTAACAACATAATTTGAGTATTTTGTAAAGTTGATTCATGGTTCTGCTTGAAAGTTAAAAATTAACAGGCTAGGTCAAGCCATCTTTTTTATAAACGGACCAAGTCAGACTAACAGTTAGACTCGTACAAGGCTTAGGCCAGGCCAAATTGAAAATTTTAGTCGTAGGCTTGGGCTTTTCGGGGCAAAATTTGTTAGTATATGGGTGTCCTAGAGATAATCTTTTGATTAAATAAAGGACACTGAATGTAAAACTTTGTTTGTCGCAAATAAATAAAAGCACTATTTATTCAGTTTAATATTGTGTCTCGATATTATTGTTAATATTATATGAATGAACTGGATAAACCCCTTTGAATAGAACAGGTATCTCTTGAGTATCTGTGATGAGATCACGATCATGAGGATTCAAGGATATCGCATGTCTATTCCTAATTATATGTTCCTAGTCTAGAGACACTGAGTTTGGCGATCAGTGATCTCGGGTAAGACTAGTACGACTTATCTACTTGTATATGGATACAAGGTAAAGGCCTCATGAGCTACAGACATGGAGATGTCTTAGCTAAAGTCGTGGGTGGACCTATAAGAGTATAGCTCGCACTGAACAGACCCAAAAAGAGACTCTATGAGGAAATCTCACAGATAGTGTCATTAGAGTAATCTCTTTATATTTGGATATGTCTTTCCTTAGACCAGAAATTATTACCTAGACTGTGTTCTTGAAGGAATGTTTTGATTGTATGCCTCGTCTGCCTGAAACATGGAGACTCATAGGTATACTGTTGGGCGTGTCCTGAAAGGGCACAGGGCTAGGGTAATAAGCTGAAGGAATTCGTCAAATCTCTGTGAGAGATTAGGTTATCTGTAAACCGGAGAAATCGGGATGACATTTACAGGGACTCGGGAATCTATGCATAGTAAAAGAGATTATGAGATGATCTGGCTTTAGAGTCAGTAAATTGAAGATTCCCTATTTCGAATAAAGCTTACCCTAAACCGCAGGGGCTGCTACATTTCCTTACCCTAGGTTAATGGGAAGATAACCGAGACGAAGGGAAATACATACGGTAACCAAATATGTGCAATAGGATGATCAAGTCATTAATCTGACTAGTTCTGGGGCAACAAAGCATTGCTAGTGCTCTGTGTTGTCATTAATTGGGTTGTGGGCTTGTTTGACCCAAGCCCAGTTATGTCAGAAGCTAAGTTGGACCTAATGGGTCACACACTAACACCTTGTAGTCATGATGAACTAGCTTTAAAGGTATTTGGCCTAATAATGGTTGTTAGCCCAAGAAGCTGTTTGGAAGCCCACCTAAAAGGGTGGAGGGCGCATGGAGCTTTGTAATGAGCTTGGATAGTCCAAGACATTACTAATTAATTTAATTAGTTAAATTAATAATCAAACATTTGAATTTTGAATTTGAAATTTGAATTTGAAATTTAAATTTTGAAAATTGAATTTTGAATTTGAAATTTGAATTTTGAAATTGGATTTTGAAATTTAAATTTTGAATTTAAAATTTGAAATTTTGAATTTGAATGTTTGAACGTTTGAATTTGAATTTGAATTGGCTATGAAAAGTTGTTTCATAACAAAAGGATGAGATGAGATCTTGTTGGAACAAATCCCTTGTATCAAGAGGAGATCTTTGGAGATCACCAAGAGCTGTTTGGGGCGCAAGTTTTAGTGGATAAGGATGTCATCTTGTCATTTAAACAAAGCTCCAATCAGATTTGGTAGTTGAGAGAATAAGTGGGTGAGTTGGTTCAATGCTTTTTGAAGGGCTATTATGGAGGTCAGTTATTGAGTGCTGTTGGTGAAGATGCAAACAAGCAATTCTATGTCATTGCATATGCTGTGGTTGATATTGAGACGAAGGATAATTGGAAGTGGTTTCTGACATTATTACAGGAAGATTTAGGGGATCATGCATTATTTGGTTGGAACTTCATTTCGGATCAACAAAAGGTAAGGCTTACTTTATTGTTAATTGTATACTTAATTGTATTTTGGTTGTTAATGAATATTTTGCCATAGTTCTGTTGTTGATGAATCTGTCCTTAGATATTTCGTGTGGTGATGTTAATGAATATTTTGGATTGCCAAGTTGGTTTGTGTGTTCTAGCATGAGTGTAGGGGTATTGTTGTGTTGGTGTTGGTTCGTGTGTTCTGTCCATGTAGGGGTGTTGTGGTATTGGTTTGTGTGTTGTGTCATTGACGATCCCAAATTAAACACTTTGTTATCAATATGTGTCATCTGTTTTCTTTCATCATGCAGTACTGTGTGTTATGTGTTGTTGTCAAGTTACTGATGTTAATGATCTTATTGAATAATGAAACCTGAAGTTATTTCCATTTTGGATTGTTTAGGATATTTTCATCTCTTTTGCTGCCAATGTTATACAGCTTCTGGTTTATGAAATGGTATGGTATGTGTGTTATGTTTGCCTTGTGTAATGCTGTTTGATAACCTTGACAGGTCCCCCACAAATGTTATCGAGAACCATTTCAGTCCTTGATTTTTAAAGTAAAGACCCATTTCAGTCCATGACAATTTTATCGGGGGTCATATTGGTCCCTGCTCCAATTTTTTCACATGGCCACTTATAAAACCAGCACTTTCATTTCCCATTATAAATGCTCATGTTAATCATGCTGATTAGAGATTATATTTTAATGTTTTTTCTGTCTTTCACATACAGGGACTTGTCCCAGCCTTGAAGCAAATTATGCCAGGTTCACACCACAGGTTCTGTGTACAACATGTATGGAAGAACTTCATCAAGCAGTGGAAGGATAAAGAGACAAGAAAGATTGTATGGGAATGTGCTAGATGCACCACTGTTCCCCAATTTGAGAAGGTCATGCAAAGGCTGAAGACTCTAAATGAACCATCTTGGAAGTATCTTGACAATATACACCCTTCAACATGGGTTAAAGCCTATTACAGTCACTGGCCTAAATGTGACAACATCACGAATAATATGGTTGAGGTGTGGAATGAAAACATTGCCAATTATAGGGACAAACCTATAATGACATTGTGTGAGGAATTGAGGTGCTACATAATGCGAAGGATGGCAGCACACAAGAGGATTCTACAAACCTTTAGGGGTAAGATAGCACCTGCACAGCAGAAGAGGCTGGACCAGTTGAAGGTTGCAAGCAATTCTTGGACACCAACATGGACTGGAAACTTGGTCCAAGATCTGTATGAAGTTTCTGGAAAGGGTCAACGTGTTGGGGTGAATTTAACTCAACAAACTTGCAGTTGTAATGTGTGGCAGCTGACTGGATTGCCTTGTGAACATGCCATTGCTGCCATTGCACACAAGAATGAACCTGTGGAAAATCATGTTCACCAATGGCTGATAGTGGATGCTTTGCATGCCACTTATGAACACACTCTCAACCCAGTCAATTCCCAACAATATTGGCAAACTTGTGATGCCCCAAAACCACTTCCTCCACGCTTGAAAAGTCCTATTGGACGTCCAAAAAAGCATCGCAAGAAGGATCCAACTGAAGAGCTTATGAAGACCAACAAGAAGCTTAAGAAGACTTACACAGTTCAATGCTCCAAGTGTGGTCAGATTGGTCATTACGCCAAGACATGTAAGGGACCTGCAGGTGGATCAAAGAAAAAAGCTAAACCGGTTAATGTTGAAGTTGGCCAGTCAAGGTCAATTGAAGAGATCCTCATCAGCATGAGTCAGGGCCCTCCACCAGAGACAAGCAGCCAGCATGCACCAAATGCTGCTGAACCAAGAGGCAGCAGCCCACCACCATGCAATCCTGCTGAGGCAGTGACCAGTGAGACAGCAGCTGCAGCTAGCAGTGGCACCAGAGCCAGATTCATGAGCTTCATGACTACACTAGGATTCAGGCCACCTAGGCCAGCCCCACATAACTGAACATGAATTGTAATCACTGACATTAGGCCAGTTCGAATGTCTTAGTAGGCATTTTTTTGTTATTAGGCCATTAACTTGGAATTGTAATTAGGCCAGTTTTTTGGTTTACTTTGGTTTTGGTCCTGTTTAAATTATTCACCAATGGCTTTTTTTTGTATGCCTCTGGTTATGGCCATATTAAGTATGAACACTTTGTTTTTTGGGAAGACATACTGTTCATACTTAATGGTTTATTATGTCAGTGCCAATTGTAAGTACACAGTCATGATATCAATGGAATATGCTTTATGGATTACTAAATCTCTTATGTCATTATTAGTTTCGAATTGCTGTCATTGATGTGAAACAATACTATTTTTTGTTTCATTGCTTGTCTTGTTACAATATTTGTATGTTGTGTCATTTTGGGGTCATGTGTAAACATACCTGAATTCTGGGTTCCCTTTTATGCCTTATAAGTCCCCCACAATTTGGGTCGAGGACCATTTTAGTCCCTATAATTTTTAATAGTTGGTCAAATAGGTCCCTAACAAATTCATAGAGACCCAAATTAGTCCCTCTAACACATGACAGTAAGACCAAAGGGGCACCAAAAGCTGTTACCACAGAAGCTCATTCCCCCCTTCTGTTTAATTCCCTCAATCCTTGTTGTTACTGGCATTCCCTCAATCCACAGAAGCTCATACAGTCTTTTGACATTTTAATTGGCATTTCAAGATAACTTAATACTTAGCAAATTGTGCTTTATGAACAATCAAGTTCAAGGACATTAACCATTTTAAGAACAATCAACATCTCATTACATCCCAACAGTGGTCTTTCCATTACAGAAAAGCATACATATTACAGATTAAAAATGAGCATTTCACTTCACCCTACTACAAAGATATAAACATATTACAAAGACAATGATAATGGATCAGCTAAGCCCACATTTACACAATGGAGCAGCTCTCCTTCTTCCACTACTGGACCTAAACGAACTACCTAAGCTCTCATTCCATACGACATAATCATGGCATAAACACAAAGTTCAACCCTAAATCGAACAGTATACACCCACCTTACCTAAACCGTCAATCATTTTACCTAAACTGTCAATCAATTTTCCCCAAATTCATGCGTTCAACCTTCGATTCGATGCCATGCTTTCTGGTTTTAGTTGAACCCTAAACCCTAAACGACGATGTTTCTTGGATGAAAGAGAACTTTGTGTCCAACGTGGCCGAGCTTACCCAAACGACGTCGTCCAAGCACTCCACGTGGGCAACCGCATGTCACTTAACGTGACACATCAGCACCGTCACTCACTCCGTCAATTTTCATTTGACAGAAGGACTAACGTGGGACCTGTTTGACATTGTTGGGGACTTTTTTATGAGTTTATTTTTCTTAGAGACTAATTTGGCCACCGCATTTTTTGTCAAGGACCAATTTGAATCTTTACTCTACATTAAATTCAAAATTCAAAATTCAAAATCAAAATTCAAAATTCAAATAACCTCCAATAAGGTTTTAAAAATTGGACAATACATGAGAAAGACGAAGACTTAGGGTGAATATTGCAATTATTAACCTTTTGATATATTAATACGCCGAAAGCATGAGCAAAGAAAAATGTAAAAATAAAAATAAAAAAAAGCTTCCATTGCTATGAGCCTATGACAAAGAAAGCACTCAAATTCCGCGTGACAATTACAAATAAAAAAATAAATAACCCGGGTAGAACGCCGATATAAGTACAAGTCACGGTGGACTAATATTTGGCTTGAATATTGTACGGTTGAGAATAGAATGGTCCAGATAGCTGAGCTGTTATTTTTGCTGATTCTGTTAGATTGCCTTATAATGCTGTTAGCACTTTTTGCCTTGTAGTGCTGTTAGCACTTTTTCGTTTTTGTATTTTCTGTTTTGCTTGGGAAAAGTTTGTATAAACGAATGGGGCAATCAAGTTATGTTACTACCAAGTGACTATCAATCAATCTTACCTTAGATTGATTATCTTGATCCAATGGTTATATTTATTTTCATTTTTGTATGGTCATGATTTCTCAAATTTAATATTTTATATTTATTTTCACCTTTGTATAGTTATGATTTCTCATATTTAATGCTTTGACTTTAAATATGGGAAATCATGATCATTAAAAATAGAAATAAATATAACCATTGGTTCAAGATAATTGGTAGATTGATTGATAGTCACTTGGAAATAACACAAATTGATTATCACAATATCCTTACCCTGAATGAATATGCCAAATGACTGAATAACATACTATCATTTCGAGTCAAGTTAGTTTTTAGGAGGAGCCTTCCTCGAAGAAAGGTCTGTTACCAATCTTTTTCTCTATCAGATTGAAACTCCAAAAAGCCAATGATTCAATTCGAAGAAAGATCTTCAAATTGTGAATGCGAGGACAACCAAATATGGCTTTAACTTTCCATCAAAATCAACATCATAGCTCAAAAATAAAAAATTGTGGAAGACATTCACCAATATATATATATATATATATTGTGGAAGACTAACAAAAAGTGGAAGACTTTGAAAAAAGTGTGAATTTCGTCGGAGGGTTTAAACGAATGAAAACAACTTTGATAACATTAGTTTGGGATTGGTTATACTGATATAGGATGAATATTATTTCTGAAATAAAAAAGAAAAGGAAAGAAGATAACTTAAAAGAAATATACGGATTGTATTTTTTTTTTTTGGTAATGTTGTGGACCGGACCAAGGCCGCATTTCATACGCAGCCCAACCCAAACAAACCCTAGGCACTATATAAAGGAGGTAAGAACCACAAGTAGCACACAGATAAAAAAAACCCTACTCATTTCAATGACACATGCACACACCCCAAAGGCGAAAGCCATCGTACTGTGTCAGTGATCCGTGATCCCACTAGATACCTAATTCATAGGTATCCAGAGAGAAGCACCTGAATCTTAGATCAATCATCCAACCCAGATTGGACACATCTGCCACAGGCAGAACATTGGCGCCGTCTGTGGGGATCGAACCCTACATTCCACAAAAATAAACAAAAGAAGGAGATGGTGAGGACCACTAGAAGTGGTTTTCGTCAACCTTTGATATCAAATCCTGGGCATGAACAGGAGGCAGTAGACCACGATCATCACGCACCACCGATCCACCAGGGCAATCAAGCACCACTAGTCCCAGATCCAGACGCCGTGCATGTCAGTGAAGTGCATTCCGATTCGGCATCAACTCTGGCGGTCAACCCAGACGCACCGTACGTACAAGGGTTGCAACCCATTGAGGATCCCGATCCACGAGGTCCGAACCTGGCCATGGACGCTCTACTTCGCAGGATGGAAGAATGGGAGTGCCGAAATGAGCTGCAACGACAGGCGGGTGCAGGGCAGATCCGAGAATTGGAGGCCCGGATACGGAAAATGACCAGTCCAGATCCTGTACGAGCTGTCACACGGGTTGTTGCAGATCTGCGAAACTTGGGTCCTGTACCAGCAGATCTGCGACACTCGGGTCCTGCACCAGCAGATCTGCGAAACTCGGGTCCTGCACCAGCAGATCTACGGAACTCGAGTCCTGCACCAGCAACTCTCGCTCCGAGATCTAACCAACTCGGACCGCGCCGAGAAGGTCAGGGTAACCCGGCCCGTGATCAGCCACCTCGACATGAAGACATGCAGGGTATGCCGGAAGAAATCCATGCGGCTGAGATACCTCATCCCCGGAATCTTGCACCTGGGATCCGAAACCCGGATGATGTCGCAGACATATACCGGCGAAAGTACAATAGGGGGCTGTACAATGATAGCCCTTTCTCGAATGAAATGGTGGAAGCTCCATATCCAGACAATTTGAATCTGTCCGAGTTGGTCAAATATGATGGCACACAAGATCCTCAGGTGCATTTGGATGCGTTTGACACGGCTATGTACATCAAAGGGATAGAGGAACCCCTCATTACTAGACTTTTTGCAACAATATTAACGGGGGCGGCACAAGCATGGTTTTCCTCGTTGCCAGCTGGATCTATCAGATCCTTTGAGGAATTTGGTGGGCGATTTTTGCTCAATTTTGCCACCAGCAAAAAATAGCCAAAGTCAGAATTTGCATTAGGGAAAATTAAACAGCAACCTGGAGAAACACTGCAGAGATACCTTGATCGCTTCAAGCTAGCCGCCTTGCAAGTACCAGGATTATCAGAGAATGTTCATTTACATCTGGTGATCGCTGGACTTCATGGAACCTCTAGACTTGCTAAGTCGATATATAAAGAACCACCACGAACCTTAGTGGAATTTAACACATGTTCTAAAAAGTACTTGGAACTCGAGTAGATGGAACTGGAAAATGTTGACCAAAAGCATCATCCTGGTCAAGGGCACAAGCTGGGAGGCCGGAAACCTAATGACCTACGGGGGAAAAAACCAGAGGATAGGTTCCCAGCAAGAGGGAGGTTTGAAAAATACGCCCCCTTAATTCTCCCCGGTCGCAAATTTGGCGGGAAGTAGCTTCCACAGAGATGAAAGCGGTAGAAAGACCCCGGCCACTGCAACATCCGGCTGGACTGGATCAATCCCGGTACTGTGCATTCCATGACGGGCCGGGCCATTCCACGGATGAATGCTGGGATCTCCGAGACGCAATAGAAAAATATGTCAGAGAGGGTAAGTTGCGTCAGTACCTAATCCGGACTCAAGGATGGCGGAATCGGAAGAGAAGAGGAGGTCGGTTTGTCAACCCGCCCAATGACAAGAAGTTTATGGAGGACGGTCGAGGTAAAAAGCCGGCTAGAGATAATGATGAGTTCCAAGAACCGGAATTCGAATGCAACGTTATCAGTGGAGCTTTTGGTGGCGGTGGAGATACTATGAATTCCCGACGGAAATACTTGAGAGAGGTGCTCTCTATAAGGGAACGCCCGAAGTTCAAAGAAGAAGAACCAGAACCACCACTGTTGTACTTCACAAAGAAAGAATTGGAGGATGTGATACCAGGCCATGTAGATGGGTTTGTAATCACAGGAACGCTGGTCAATTGCAGAGTTAAAAAGATCTTATTGGACAATGGAAGTTGTGCCGACGTGATTTTATGGCAAGCATTTCAAAAAATGAATTTGGACGAGGAGTATTTGAAGCCTTGTAACACGTCCTTAATTGCATTTAACGGCCAAGACACCATTCCTAAAGGGTATATCGATTTAAGACTAACTTTGGGAACTAAAGAGGCATACAAATCCGAAAGGGTGAGATTCATTGTTGCTGATTTCCCTTCTGAATACAATGTGATTTTGGGGAGACCAACTATACATGATTGGGATATGTTAATCTCAACCAAGCATCAAAAACTCAAAATGATTTCAAAGCAGGGTACGGTGCTCACCATAGCAGGAGACCAGAAAGAATCTCGGGACTGCTACTTCAAGTCAGTAAGGATGGTAGCAAAGGAACCAGGCATTTCGGCTGCAGTTCGGCAACCCGGCCGAAACCCTACGAAGCAAAGCTCGGTTCATATGGTGGATTTTGATCTGAGAGATGAAGAAAAGATGCCGAGGCCGGAGCCAGATGGAGAACTACAAGAAATAACCATTGGGGAGCCGGGACAAGTCACTAGGATTGGGAAGGGCTTGGAGCATGACGACAAAAGTTGCCTAGCAGCCTGCCTGAACAAAAAATCATGATGTCTTCGCTTGGAGGTCCTCAGATATTCCGGGAGTAGACCCTGCCTTTTGCTGCCATAAGCTATCTGTGTATCCGGGGTCAAAGCCGGTAGCTCAGAAGAAGAGAAATCTCAGCTCAGAACGTCGGCAAGTACTAGAAGATCATGTGAAAGAGTTACTTGAGGCAGGGTTCATACGGGAAATAGAGTACACGACTTGGTTGTCTAATGTGGTGATGGTTAAGAAGCCAAACGGAAAATGGAGGGTATGCACAGACTATACGGATTTGAATAAAGTATGTCCTAAGGATGCGTACCCAATGCCCAACATAGACCAGCTGGTTGATAGTTCATCCGGATTCCAAGTATTGTCTTTCATGGATGCCTACTCGGGGTATAATCAAATCCCATTATATCCTGGAGATCAAGAGAAAACTGCCTTTATTGCAGAGAAGGCAAATTATTGTTACAATGTCATGCCTTTTGGGTTGAAGAACTCAGGGGCTACCTATCAAAGAATGATGAATCAGGTCTTCTCGGATCAACTGGGCAAGAACGTGGAAGTGTATATTGATGACATGATAGTCAAGTCGGCAGATATGGCAGTACATGTCAGGGATTTATAGCAAACATTTGATAAATTATAACAACACCGCATCCGGTTAAACCCTGCAAAGTGTGCTTTCAGAGTTTTTGCAGGGAAGTTTCTGGGCTTTATGCTCACACATAGAGGCATAGAGGCAAACCCGGACAAATGTGGGGCCGTGCTACAAATGACGGCACCAAAAAATAAGAAAGAAATATAGCAGTTAACGGGATAGTTGGCCTCCCTCACCCGTTTCTTACCTCAGTCAGCAGAGACAACTTTGCCTTTTTTCAAGTTGTTACGGAAAGAAGTGCAATGTGGGTGGAATTCGGAATGTGAGGTTGCTTTCTAAGAGATTAAGAGGCAGTTAGCCTCCCCTCCAGTATTGGCAAAACCAAAAGAGCAGGAAACTTTAATCCTGTATTTGTCTGTTGGTGATCTGGCAGTCAGCTCGGTTCTGGTACGGGAGGACGAAGAAGGCCAGCAGCCGATATATTTTATCAGTCGGCTCTTGCAAGGTGCCGAGCTTCGATACCAACGACTGGAGAAGATAGCATTCGCGCTTCTTATCTCAGCCAGAAGACTTCGAGTATATTTTCAAGCACACAGGATCCTGGTTCGATCAGATTTTCCAATCCGGCAAATATTACATAAACCGGACTTGGCGGGCAGGATGATGAGTTGGGCAGTAGAATTATCTGAGTTTGACATAGTATTTGAAAGCCGTAAGGCGATCAAATCGCAAGCTTTGGCCGACTTTGTTTGAGAGCTCACTTCAGCCCAACACTCTATTTCTGGTGACCCGGATATGTGGACAATATACGTCGATGGATCTTCAAACTCGAAGGGAAGTGGAGCCGGGGTCATAATCGAAAATCCTGATGGCATTGCAGTTGAATATTCTATGCAAATGGATTTTGAGACTTCTAACAACCAGGCATAATATGAGGCTTTCATAGCCGGGTTGCTTCAGGCTAAGGAGCTGGGAGCCCGAAGAGTAAAAGTTTATAGTGATTCTCAATTGGTTACATCCCAAATTGAAGGAAATTACCAAGTGAGAGGACCTCTGTTAATGAAGTATCTTGAACATGCTAAACAGATAATGGCGCATTTCGAGAAGGTAGAAGTCAGTCATATCCTGAGAAATACAAATAGCAGAGCGGATATACTATCTAAGTTGGCAAGTACAAAGAGCTGGGGCAACTATAGGACTGTGATTGAGCAAAGCATTCCTGAGCCGACCTGTATAATGCAGATCTCGCAGGTAAATGACTGGCTTCATGACCTCACCGAGTACATTGAAAGGGGGACTTTGCCTGTTGGAAAGGAGGAAGCCAGGAAGTTGATCCGAGATGCAGCATTGTATACTATGCTTGAAGGACAGCTGTATAAAAAGGGCATCTTCTCCCCCTATTAAAATGTTTAAACTCAGATAGGGCACAATATGTCCTGTCTGAAATTCATGAAGGCATTAATGGCCAGCATGTAGGAGGGAAAGCACTGGCTCGAAAAGCACTTCGAGCTGGTTACTTTTGGCCATCCATGATGAATGATGCAAAGGAACATGTGCAAAAGTGTGACCAGTGCCAAAAGCATGGTAAAAACTTATTGGCCCCACCTGAAGAATTGAACTTTATCACGGCTCCATGGCCGTTCTATAAGTGGGGAATGGATCTCTTGGGCCCGTTTGCAACAGCAGAAGACCAACTGAGATGGTTAATAGTAGCGGTTGATTATTTCACCAAGTGGATTGAAGCAGAACCAATCGCTACAATTACTTCGGCCCGAATCCAGCGTTTTTTAGAAAGAAACATAATATGCCGGTTTGGGATTCCAGCTGAAGTTGTAACGGACAATGGAACCCAGTTCACAAGTAAAGTTTTTCAAGGCTTGGTGGAAGGATTCCATATCTGACATCGATTTGCCTCGGTTGAGCATCCTCAGACAAATGGTCAGGCCGAAGCTGCTAATAAAATCATAGTTGAAGGATTGCGCAGAAGCATGGAGCAGTCTGCTAAAGGCAAATGGGTAGAAGAGCTATACTACATATTGTGGGGCTACAGAACCATAATTTAAACCTCTGTTGGAGAATCCCCGTTCAAACTAACTTATGGATGTGAAACTATGATTCCGGTGGAGCTAGGAGAGCCATCTTGGAGGAGGATTCAAGCTCTGTCACAGACAGAGAAAGACAACAATGATAAAATATCAGTCGAGCTAGACCTGATAGATGAAGTCCGAACTATGGCACATTGTAAAAACTACATGGCTAAGGAACTCGTGGCCAATCGGTTTAATGAAAAGGTGAAGCCGCGGTCATTCGAGGAAAAAGAGTTGGTGCTGCGAAGGGCAAATGTGGGAGGACGAAATGCATCGGATGGGAAGTTGGCTCCGAGATGGGAGGGGCCATTCAGAATTAAAGATAAACTTTCCAAAGGAGCTTATGTATTAGAGACTCTGAAGGGGAAGCATGTCAGAAGAACATGGAATG
Organism: Gastrolobium villosum; assembly: GCA_032173675.1. Classification (NCBI taxonomy): domain Eukaryota; kingdom Viridiplantae; phylum Streptophyta; class Magnoliopsida; order Fabales; family Fabaceae; genus Gastrolobium; species Gastrolobium villosum. The sequence goes on along the minus strand of JAVKPL010012489.1, from coordinate 15,436 downwards.
CAGACAAGCTAAAAAAGTATTATATTTAAACTAAAAGAAAATTGTGTGATGAATAAACAAAAGTGGTATTTTCTTTTATCATTTTGTAACTCAATAAACTTCAATGGTGCATACAATGCTATTTTCGTTTTAGTAAACTGTTTACAAGGTTATTTTTGTATTGCAACACGACCGGATTCAAAATATCTAGCCCCGAACACAAATCCGAGGTATTTGAATCCGCCCTGCCCAAAAGGGCAAGATTGCGCGTTCCAGACTCATTTATCGATCCGAGATATTTGAACCCGCCCTGCCCAAAGGGGAGGGTCGAGTGTTCTAGCCTTGTTTATAGATCCAAGGCATTTAAACCCACCGCGCCCAAGGAGCACGGTAGAACGTTTAGCCTAGTAAATAAATCCGAGGTATTTGAACCCATTTTTCCCAAAGGACAGAATTGAGCGTTCTAACTTGGTAACTAAAATCAGGATATTTGAACCCATTTTTGCCTAAAAAGGCAGAATTGAGCGTTCTAGACTTGTAAATTAACTCGGGGTGCTTGAACCCGCCCTGCCCAAAGGGCAGGGTTGAGAGTACTAGCCTCGTTTAAACTACAGAAATTAAAGGAGGGGAGAATAATGCGATAAGGGGACGCCCTCGCAAATTTTCCCGGCAAAGTAATGCCAAATCTCGGAACATGCAAACAGGTTATTGCAAACAAACAAGTGTAATGCTAAAGCTTATGCAATTAGGAAATCCAGATAGTATTAGCACAAGTAAAGTTTATACAACATCCAGCCGGCATACCGGCCCTTCTTTCTAAAAACTAAGGGGTATCTCCCCTAAGAACCGCTTGAATGTCGGTGTCAAATTGCCAGTTTGCAGCTTCAATTTCTGGATTCATCATAGTATTTTCATCATCTGCTGCATTCGGATCCTCGACAGAAGTGAAAAATATGCCACCGCTAACATAACCAAAGCAGTCCAGCTGGTCCAAGTTCAAGGGCATCCCAGGATTGAAATATTTTATTTGGTTCACAGCGTTGTTAAAGGCAGAACCGGCAGCTTTTTCTAGCGCAGACTGACTTCGATCATAATCAGTCTGCAGCTCTTCACGCTCAGCCTTCAATTGATCCACCTGTGAAGTTAATTCAAAAAGGGTAGCTGTAGACACCCTTATCTAAAGTGACTGCATAAATATTTTCCCCGTATATATATATATATATATATATATATATATATATATATATATATATATACATATATATATATATGGGGATGGATCCATTTACAAACTTTTTGAAGTTTTTTTACAAATTACATTATCTTCTCCCCGGAGAACATAGTGTAATTTGTAAAAATTTGTATTCTCCCGAAAGAATACAATGTAGTTTGTAAACAAAAAAGTTTGTAAATATAACCTGCCCTATATATATATATATATATATATATATATATATATATATATATATATATATATATATATATATATATATATATATATATAAGAAAAAGTGTTTATCGTTTTAAATGACAATTTATATCCTTTCATTCTCACAAAAATGTGGGATCAACACCTTTATATTTTTTGTCAACTATCTCTTCTTTTTTATCTATCTCTTTCCCTATATATATATATATATAGGGAAAAGTGTTTATCCTTTTAAATTACAACTTATATTCTTTCAGTCTCACAAAAATGTGGGATCAACACCTTTATTTTTTTTGTCAACTCTCTCTCTCCTTTTTTATCCATCTCTTTCTCTCTCTTAAAATGACACAACTTTACATCCTTTAAAATGACACACATTTTTTACCTATATATATATATATATATATAACACAAGAATATCAATATTTTTGTCTAAAATTATCTTGAAATGCAATAAATATTGCTACCTATTAACAATTATTTAAATAGTTATAATTTACTTTGCAAATTTTTTTTTAGAAACAATTGTTACTATCATGAAATGCATGCTAATATTTAAAAGAAAATAATTAAAGGTGAGATTAAATAATCAATATTCTGTTGAATTTTAATAAATTAACTTATTACATTAATGAAGAAATTAAAGAAATAAACTGTATTACGATAAAAAAATAATAAGCTTTTTTCCCAAATAGTATTGATACTATATAATAAAACTGCCTTGAGAATAATATTTTAAAAAATAAATAAATAAATATATATATATATATATATATATATATATAACTATTTAAAAAATATCATATTTCTTTGCAGATTATTTACTTTAGTGCGTGTCATTTTTTTTTCAAGTACATTAATGCGTGTAATTTAAATGTGACTATTTCATGATGTTTCTAATTTTATTGTTAAAATGATGTTGGACTTACCTATTTAAATTGATAACTTGTGAAAATATACAAATTGTGATACTAATTTTCATATGACAAAGTTTTATTAATGCAACATACCAATTATAAAAATTTACATAGATATAAAAATTCTCGTAATTTAAGAATTCAAGTCAATTGTATATTAATTAAGTAAATAGTACAACTAAAAACTAATGAAAAGAAAAAGGGGGGCACGGCAACACTATAAATAATAGAAAGCAGATTTATCAATGGAATCATCAACACAAACTAATACAACTTGTTTCGTATGCCTGTTTGCTGTGATAATGAATTGTTCCATCTCTACCGTTCTCTTCCTTTGCTTTTGTTTCCTTACCTTCTTAACGTTTCATTTTGGCATTTGCATAGGCTCTTCTGAGATTCTCTGCATTCCAAGTGAACGTGATGCACTTCTGAGGTTCAAACATCATCTCCAAGATCCTTTAAATAGACTCTCTTCTTGGAATGCTTTCAATCCCAATTGCTGCCATTGGGAAGGAGTTGTTTGCAGTAATGTAACTGCCCACATTCTGTAATTCACAGGTCCTCTAATGGTGTTTCTCATAAACACTCAAACACACAAACAAGTCTCTGAATATACCTCTTTTGAATTACTGTATCTTTCAAGCCTTAATATTCTTTTTCTCTGGCTATATTTGATATGAAATACAAAGGACCTATTTATAGGCCAACATACAAAAGCTTAAAGACTCCAAACAACACAACTCTTCATAACTAAAAGACACAACTCTTCACCAAACTCTAAGCATAATAATTGTCCACTAACAAATTCCTAAGGACATATCCCTTCACCATAAGACTCTTCATTTTCTATTTTAATTAAATAAAGTTTAAACCAACAAAACTCCCCCTTAAACTTTAATTCTTCTTTTTGATTTTTCCACCGGTTGATTTTTTTCGTGCTGCTTCCATGTTGCATTCCTTTCTTCAATTTTTCTTTTGTCCGGCGGTTCCTTCATTGGTGGAAGATATACAGTCTTGAATTTTTCTTCGTCAATCACATCCACAATTACACCTTCCATTTTTCCTCTCTTAGCTTCTTCACTGCCGGGTTTCCTATCCGAAACACCTGCTTCGGCTTCTTCTACAACAATATCCACTTCATCGCCGGGTTCTTCTTCAACAAGTCTAGCTTCCACGCGCCTCATCGATAGAATCTCAAACCACCGTCCTCTAGGGAAATGGTCTCTTTTCGGTGGTGTCGACATCTTCCACTTCCACCATAAATTCAATGCAGTCTCCGACTTCTGACTTCCAACCCGAACCGTGCCTATGCCGGTCTCCGACATCAACCTCATCACGCCGGGGTCGAGCTCTTCTCCAGAGAATGAATTTGGTGCTCTAGCCGGGATCTCCCCCATCCCGGTTATCAGCACGGAACTCGGATTCGCGGTCTCCTGTAAGCCGGTCTCCATCAAGCACCTCGGCTCCATGCCGGTCTCTTCTATCTCGGCTCCTTCGTTCTCCTCATCTTCTATCTTACCTCCTTCGTTCTCCTCATCTTCTATCTTACCTCCTTCGTTCTCCTCCTCTTCTATCTCGGCTCCCTTGGCCGCAGTCATCTCCATCGTCTTCTTGTCTGAGTCGTCTCTTACGCGCTCCGACACGTTAATCTCCTCCTCGGATGCGTTGCCGTTGGCAACCTCGGATTCCGTCATCTCGATCTCTTCTTCAACCGCATCATTCTCTTCATCTTCATCATCATCATTGAAGATTTCATCTTCTTCATTAATCAGATCAAAACGTCCAGGCAAGTATTTTGTTATGAAGGCCATTAGAAAATTCTTCCATATATTATTAAAGTCGCGACAGTTCCATGTACGGAACCATTTGATTGCGCTTCCTCTGAGTCTTCTCATGGCTACCTGCCATTTGTACTCCGTCCAGGTTTTTTCTTTCCGAAAAAATTCCTTCAAACAGAGAAGCCAATCTAATGCTTCATCCTTATCTCCATGGAAGAGTGGCACCTCCAACTCGCTCTTTTTCTCCATAGCTTTGATACCAATTTGTAATTCACAGGTCCTCTAATGGTGTTTCTCACAAATACTCAAACACACAAACAAGTCTCTGAATATACCTCTTTTGAATTACTGTATCTTTCAAGCCTTAATATTCTTTTTCTCTGGCTATATTTGATATGAAATACAAAGGACCTATTTATAGGCCAACATACAAAAGCTTAAAGACTCCAAACAACACAACTCTTCATAACTAAAAGACACAACTCTTCACCAAACTCTAAGCATAATAATTGTCCACTAACAAATTCCTAAGGACATATCCCTTCACCATAAGACTCTTCAATTTCTATTTTAATTAAATAAAGTTTAAACCAACACATTCTACAGCTTCACCTCAACACTTCACTGCCTCCTTCTGACGATGATGATCTTGATTATTACCCTTATTTGGAATATCCTGAAGCTTTTGAAGCTTATTTAAGGTCGAGGTTTCTTGGTGAGATAAATCATTCTTTGGTTGATTTGAAGCATTTGAGTTACTTGGACTTGAGTGGCAATTATTTTGGAGATATGCAAATTCCTAGTTTCCTTGGTGCAATCACCACTTTAACTTACCTTAACCTCTCACATGCTAGATTCAGCGGGAATATTCCTCATGAAATAGGGAATCTCTCCAATTTGCTCTATCTTGACCTCAGCTTTGCTGCATATGGAGAAAATCCATACCAAATTGGGAACCTCACGAATTTGCTCTATCTTGACCTTCATGGTAATTATGTTGGCTATGAAAATCTTCATTGGCTTTCAGGTCTTTCCTACCTTCAATATCTTGATTTGAGTTATGCAAATCTATCGAAGTCATTTGAATGGTTACAGACTATGCAAGCTCTTCCTTCTTTGATGGAGTTACGCTTGCGAAGATGTACGCTCAATCATCATAATCAGCCATCAACAGTAAACTTCTCATCTCTCATCACTCTTGATCTTTCTCATATAAATGATCCTGATGGGATTTCTCTTGTCCCAAAGTGGATATTTGGACTAAGGAAACTTGTTTCTCTTCAATTGAGAGAAGATAACATCCAAGGTCCTATTCCTGATGGTATTCAAAACCTCACACTTGTTCAAAATCTCCACTTGTCTGAAAATTCATTCTCATCTTCTATACCTGATTGGTTATATGGTCTTCATCATCTCAAGTTCTTGAACCTAGAATCGAATGACTTGAGCGGGACTATTTCTGATGACCTTGGAAATTTGACTTCTCTTGTTGGACTTTATTTGTCATATAATCATCAACTTGAAGGAAAATTTCCAACTTCTTTGGGTAGTCTTTGCAACTTAAGGGAGATATCTTTCTCATATCTCAAACTCAACCAACAGGTTCATGAAATTTTAGATATTCTCTCTCCTTGTGTTTCCCATGGACTCACGAGTCTCGATTTGTCTGATTCTCAACTTTCAGGCAATCTGACAGATCAAATTGGAGTGTTTCAAAATATTTTCATGATGGACTTTTCCAGCAACTCAATTCATGGTGCACTTCCTACATCAATTGGAAAACTCTCATCATTAGGATATCTTATTCTGTCAGAAAATCAATTCGATGGAAATCCATTTGAAGTTCTTAAATCCTTATCTAAATTGCCATATCTTGATATTGGTGACAATCTTTTTCAAGGAGTTGTGAAGGAAGATGACCTTGCAAATCTTACGAGTTTAAAATATTTTTCTGCATCAGGGAACAATTTCACTTTAAAAGTGGGTCCCAATTGGCACCCTACTTTTCAGCTTAGGGCATTGGCAATGAACTCGTGGCAGTTAGGTCCCACCTTTCCCTCATGGATTCAGTCACAAAAGGATCTTTTTTATTTGGAAATGTCTGACATAGGGATTTCAGATTCTATTCCCACATGGTTTTGGGAAACAATTTCTAATGCTTCCCATGTAAACCTCTCTCATAATCATATCCACGATGAGCTTGCTAATATATTGAAGTATCCGATATCTATCAATACCTTTGATCTAAGTTCAAATAACTTACATGGAAAATTACCTCATCTATCTGTTAATGTGAGTTGGTTAGATCTTTCAAGCAATTCATTATCTGGATCCATGAGTGACTTCCTATGTAGAAAACAAGAGCAGCCAATGCAATTACAATTTCTCAATCTTGCAGCAAATAACTTATCAGGGAAAATACCTGATTGTTGGATACTGTGGCCAAATCTGGTGGACGTGATTTTACAGAGCAACCATTTTGTTGGGAACTTACCCCAATCCATGGGTTCCTTAGCTGAGCTAGATTCTTTAAACATCCGTAACAACATGCTATCTGGAATATTTCCTCCCATTTTGGAGAGCACTGGTAAGTTGATTTCCTTGGATCTTGGGGAAAATAATTTTACAGGGATTATTCCCGAATGGGTTGGACAAAGGCTCTTAAATTTACAAATTCTTCGCCTTCGGTCAAACAGATTCTTGGGTCATATCCCTAATCACATATGTCATATGATTTTTCTTAGGGATTTGGACCTTGCCCAAAACAATTTGTGTGGAAATATACCAAAATGTTTCAACCACTTGGATGCCATGTTTCTAAAGAATAGGAGTATGAATTCATTCATCTATACCAATACAACTACCCGGTATGGTACACAGGGTATAGTTAGTACAATACTATGGGTGAAAGGAAGAGGTATAGAGTACAGAAATCTTCTTGGCTTGGTGACAAATGTTGATCTTTCGGATAATAATTTATCTGGAGAGATACCAAGAGAAATTACAAATCTAGATGGATTGATTTCTTTGAACTTGTCCAAGAATCAGTTGATTGGCCAAATTCCATCAAGCATTGGCAATATGAGATCATTAGAATCCATTGATTTATCAAGGAATCAACTTTCAGGAGAAATCCCTTCAACCATATCAAACTTGAGCTTTCTTAGCAAGCTTGACTTGTCTTATAATCATTTGAGGGGGGAAATTCCAACAGGCACTCAATTGCAAAGCTTTGATGCATCCAACCTTGTTGGCAATAATTTGTGTGGTTCGCCACTGCTCGTCAACTGTAGTTCCAATTGGCAAACTGCAGATGATGATCACAATGGCAAAAAAAGTGATGGCCATAAAGTGAATGCATTTTTTGTGGGATTTTGGGTAGTGGTCGCTCCATTGTTCATTTATAGATCATGGAGGTATGCCTATTTTCGTTTTCTTGATGACATGTGGTACAAAATGCAATCTTTCTGGAGATTGTAACTTTGTAATGTAGTATTACTATTTTGTGTTGTGGGAAATAAAATAATGAATGCAATCAGGTATTTCCCAAAACTAATTTGACGGGAATTTTTTAGTCAAAATTTTTTGAGGGAAATATTTCTATCAAAACTTTCGTAAAAACTTTTGACGAAATATTTTTTTCGTTGAATTTTTTTACAGAAATGTTTTCTTGTCAAATTTTTTACAGAAATATTTTTCTTCAAAATTTTTTGACGAAAATGTGTCTATTGAAAATTTTGATAGAAATGTCTTTTATCGAAAATTTTGATAGAATTATTTTCCGTTGAAAATTTTGACGAATTTTTTTTCGTCAAAAAATATGACGAAAATATTTCCGTCGAAAACTTTTGAAAGAATTTAGATTCTGTAAAGAATTTTGACGAATATTTTTCTGATAAAATTATTTACAAAAATATTTTTCGTCAAAAATTTCGACGAATATGGTTTTTTGTCAATATTTTGAGGGAAATATTTTGACGAAATTTAGATTCCGTAAAGAATATTGACAAAAAAAAATTCAGTCATAATTCTTTGCATAACTGTTTTTCGCAATGTTATTAAAACCGGCCCGGTCATTGACCCGGTCAAGGTATTGGGTCACTGGTTCAACCGCATGACCCGGTAATTATATGTAATTTTATAATTTATATTACAAAATTATAAACATACTTAAATATCCAAAAAAAGATAAAAATTTCAAATATTTTAATATAAAAAATAATAAATGACATATTATTATCAAATAAAAGATCAAACAAAAATATAATGATCGTGATACGGGACTTTAAGTTAAAAAAATGATATCTCTAACTATAAATCAAATCAAAATTTTCTGAATAGTGCATAATTGTGATAACATTAGTGTTGTAGGTACATAACTTATGTAAGTTAATAAGCAAAAAAATATTCAAATATATCCATTATGTTTTTTTTTAATTAAATTTTTTTTGGACCGGGTCGGGTCACCGGTTAACCGACCTGGTCACCGGTTTTCATGAAAACCGACCGGGTCGCACCGGTTCTGATGCATAACCGGTCCGTTGCTTGAACCGGACCGGTTATATGACCGGTTTACCGGTTCCCGGGTCGGCCCGAATTTTATAACACTGGTTTTCCGTACAAATTTTTACCAAAATATTTTTCGTCGAAAATGTGTTCCGTTGAAAATTTTGATGGAAATATCTTTCGTAAAAAAATTTGACAGATATTTTTTCCGACAAAATAATTTATTGTTGTAAATTTTCGATGGAAATGTGTTTCGTCGAAATATTTCACGAAAATATTTTTCCTTAAGAAGTTTGATAAAATATTTCCATTGACAGATTCGACGAATTTAAATTCTATCAAGAAGTTTGCCTGAATTTTTTTCTGAAAAAAAATTTATGTCAGTGATTTTGGCCAAATCTTGTTTCGTCTCTAATTTCGTCTTTAATTTCATCGGAAATGTTTTTTCATCTCTATTTTCGACGTAATATGATTTTCGTCTCTATTTTTGACGAAATATTTTTCGTCGATAAATTTTGTCGGTATTTAAGACTTTTCTAATAATGTCATATTTAAAAATGATTCATATTTATATGGTTGTCACATCTTGTTGCTAAGGGTAGATAAGTAATTTTTAATATTTTTCCCCTCAAACCCCCTAAATTGGGTGAATTTTAATTTTTAGGGTGAGAAGAGTTTTTGAGGATTTTGTAAAAATCCTCAATCCCCTTCCTCCATATTTTTAAACTCCCAAACAAGGGAAGAGCTTATTAAAACCCTCCCTCTCCTTCCCTTCCCCTCCTAAAACCAACTCACAAACAAAGCCAGATAGTATTAGCACAAGTAAAGTTTATACAACATCCAGCCGGCATACCGGCCCTTCTTTCTAAAAACTAAGGGGTATCTCCCCTAAGAACCGCTTGAATGTCGGTGTCAAATTGCCAGTTTGCAGCTTCAATTTCTGGATTCATCATAGTATTTTCATCATCTGCTGCATTCGGATCCTCGACAGAAGTGAAAAATATGCCACCGCTAACATAACCAAAGCAGTCCAGCTGGTCCAAGTTCAAGGGCATCCCAGGGTTGAAATATTTTATTTGGTTCACAGCGTTGTTAAAGGCAGAACCGACAGCTTTTTCTAGCGCAGACTGACTTCGACCATAATCAGTCTGCAGCTCTTCACGCTCAGCCTTCAATTGATCCACCTGTGAAGTTAATTCTTTGTTCTTTGCCTCGAACTCAGATAGCGCAGATAGCTTATCCTTGACAAAATTGATCAAAATTTCCTTAACGCCTTCCAGACCGAAGGAATCCGACACCGACTTCAGGTCGGCTTGAGACTGCTGCAAAGACAGTTTTAACTCAGCAGCTTCGGTTCTCAATGTCCGGTTCTCTTGCTTCATTTTGTCATGGTCGGTTTGCAGCACAATCTTGTTGTTTTTTAAGGTGTCCCTTTCAGCTAACACCTCAGTGTGTTTCTCCAGCAACAGCGAATAGGGTTTCATCAGGGAGGCCACCTTGTACAAATACAGCTCGGCCTTCTGCAATTCTTCGGCCTCGGCTTTGGATGGATAGGTGGAACCGTAGAACGCAGGGGGGGCGAGTCACCCCGCGCAGCTCGGTCATTACTCCCATTTCCCATAAAGATCCCCTTCTCAATCCAGCAAGAAGGGGGGATGGCGATGGACTGCCTTTCTCGACGGACACCACGGCCCGGGTTGAGCCACCACCTCTGACCACGAGGGGGGCTTCTTCTGGCTCTCCGTCCAGCCAGCTCTCACCATCGTGCGTCAAGTCCAGAATGGATATGCCGCGATGAGCATCCGGGTTAGACGAACCGGCCCCCAAAGAAGGATTGGCAATCTTTTGTTTTTTGGCCGCAGGTGGAGGACGTGAGACGCCTTTACCACGGTGAGATAACACATACTCTGGCACATCATCCGAGACGGGGTTCATTTTTAAACCTGCAAAATTGAGAAGTAAAGAAAATGGTTATCAACAAAAAACCAATAGCACGAAATAAAAGCAATGAAAATATTGGAAGGCATACTGGGTTGGTCGTTTGTGGCACAAGATTTAGCAACCAAGGAAGCAGCACTCATATGCCCCTAGGCACGGATGTGGGCTAACAAGGTCTTAACATTGGTCTTCTCCCCGACTTACGGAGATAGTGCTCACACGACCAATACAACGGGAATTTTCCCTCATCATCATCTCCCAAAAACCAGGGTCTCTCACCAACCTCGGCTACTACTTTAAAGTACGAGCCTTTAAAATTTTTGAAGGAGTCACTATAAACAGAAAACAGTCTCCTCGAAGGTTTGCTAATACGACCCCGGATGTTGGCCCAACCTTTTCACTTGGGGGGTTCAGAACCGGAGCGTGGGGTATATATGTTAAAAAAATACATAAACAAAGCAACAGAGCAATTTACAGACAGGGATGGACAAAGCTGTTCGAAGGCGACAATGTACGCCCAGCCATTGGGATGGATTTGGGTTGGAGCTAATAGGAAGTGGTTTAAAAGACATATTATGAAGGGAGAAAAGGGGAAGCGAATGCCAATCTTTGTGATCAGATCCCGGTAGAAAAAGAAAAAAGGAGGTTCTTGCGGGTTCCTGCCTGAGCATACTGGCTCATCTTCCGCCGGACAGAAGGTGTTAAATCCCACTGGGTTGCCAATTGGTAACCCAGATATCTCTTCGGTGGTCATGGAGGACCTGAAGCTGAGAACTTCCTGCGTAACCCATGGAAATTGTCTCCGTAGGCCGGCACTCACAGGGGCAGAACCCTCTTCGGCTGGTCAAACCCCGACCTCAAGTTCCTGGTTGGAAGAAGTTGTCTCCATGTTGATTTTGTGGAACCAATGCACTCAACGAAAAGAACATAAAGGTTCAACGATTTTGATGATAACAAACAAGCATGGAAAGAAAGTCTCATCGTGCAACTATCAAAAAGGAGTCCAAACAAGATCAAGACACAAGCTTCAAGAGAAGTCTCTAAGTCTAAACTCAAAATAATATATAGGACTTAGGATTATTTGTAAGATGATTCCTTACATGAACGAAGCTCATAGTATTTTTAAAGTACATGCATTAAATCATCAATCAACATTGAAATACATTTCTAAACATGAAAATATACTTTCAATACTCATAAATTGTTTAAACATGTTTTTGAAACTGTCTTTAAATCAAGAGAAAACCATGTAAGGGCAAAATCCAACCTGCTGACAGGTTGGTAATCGATTACCCAACTGCAGTAATCGATTACCCTTCATGGTAATCGATTACCAAACCTATGGTAATCGATTACCCACTGTACAGAGACAAAAATAACGGCTATAAAACGGCTAGTTTGCGAAAATGGATAAGAAATAAACCTTGGGGGCCCTCTATAAATAGAGGCTACTGTTCCCATTGATGGGACACACCTTTTGATCATTATTGCTCATTAATTCTCATCCTATTTGCATTATTCTTGTCTTCATATCATAAAATCTCTTTGAGCTTTATTCTTGTAAGAGTGTCATATACCATTATTCTTCAACTTGTATTATCTGTACTTTGAGAGTACTTAGCCATTGTTAAACACCTTCATTTGATTTATTGAGTAGTTAGGGGAGTGAACCCTATACACTTGAAAGGTCACCAAACTCCTAAGAAAATTTGGAGTGAAAGGTTGTAAGGCATCAAGAGCCCGAATTCTTGAAAAGGTGTAGTGGTTTGTCAAGCACCCTTAAGCTTGATAGTGAGTGAAAAGAGTTGATCGAGCTACTTCAGTCTGGACGTAGGTCACAGTGGTGGTGACCGAACCAGGATACATCTAGTTTGCAATTTCTCTAACTCTGATCTCTTTATTTACATATTGAAATTGCCTTTTTAGATTGTCTTTGCATACTAGCTTATTTACTTTGCTGTTCCTTTTCCTTGCTCCTACGCTTAGATTATTTTCTATTAAATCGCTTTATTGAAGAAATAGTCTTTAAAACATCAAAGGAGGTACTTTGCGAAAAGATTTTGTAAAACTCAATTCACCCCCCCTCTTGAGTATTGAAGCTACCTGTCCAACAAGTGGTATCAGAGCTTGAACTCTTGTGTAAAGAGCTTAACCGCTTCAAGAGAAGGGATGGCTTCTTTAAACCATGATATGCCCCTTGAGGGATCTTCTAGTACTAGACCTCCATTTTTCAATGGCGTCGACTATTCTTATTGGAAGAGTCGAATGAAAATATTTCTTCAATCTAATGATTTAAGAGTATGGAGTATAGTTGAAAAAGGGTATACACTACCTACTAAGAAAAATGAGAAAAATGAAGATGTTCCTAAAGATATAGATGATTATAATGATGATGAAATTAAGAAAGGAAATTGGAATGCTAGAGCACTAAATTTGATCACAAATGCCTTAGGTCGTGATGAATACTTTCGTGTCTCTAACTGTAAGAATGCTAAGGAAATGTGGGGTATTCTTCAAATAACCCATGAAGGAACTAGTGATGTTAAATTCACAAAATTAAACGCACTCACTAGAGAATTTGAAATGTTTGAGATTCATGAAAATGAAAGCATTCAAAGTATGCAAAGAAGGTTCACACACCTTATCACTCATTTAAATGCTTTAGATAAATCTTTTACTAACCTTGAGTTGATTTCAAAGGTAATGAGAAGTGTGCACAACAGAGAATGGCAACCCAAGTTGACGGCCATTACGGAATCAAAAGATCTAAAAACCATGGATCTTGCAACCTTGTTCGGCAAGCTTCAAGAGTATGAAATGGAGCTAACCAGAATAAGCTTAAAGGAACAAGCAGTCAAAAAAAGTAAGGGAATTGCCTTGAAAGCCTCAACACCAAGCAAAGAAAAGGATGAGGAAAAAGAAGATGGCGATTCCGAAAATGGTCTTGATGAAAATGAAATGAGTCTCTTCGTAAAAAAGTATGGAAAATTCTTTAAGAAGAATTTCACAAAGAAATCATCATTTCCTCCTAGAAGAAGATCTAAAGATGAAGGATCTTCCCAACTCACCATCACTTGCTTTGAATGTGGAAAAGTCGGTCACTACAAATCGGATTGTCCAAATGCTCAAAAGAAAGACAAAAACGAAAAGAAGCAAGGCAAAGATAGAAGGAGCTTCAAGAAAGCTTATCTTGCTTGGGATGACGAATCTAGTTCCTCCGATGATGACTCCAAGGAAGAAGCAAACCTATGCTTCATGCAAGATGGAAGGCCATCGGAGAAATCAAGGAAAGAAACCCAACATATATGTCTAATGGCAAATGAGGACAAAAATGAATCCGAAACCGAGGTAAACTCTTCTTGCTCTACTATTTCTCCTTCATATGATGAGTTGTCTGACATGTTTGAAGAAATGCATAATGAAACACTAAAACATGTTAAAAATCTTAGAGCATCAAGAAAAACTATTAGTTGTTTGGAAAAACAAGTTGCATCCTTAGAAAATGAAATTAAAGAATTGAAGGATGAAAATGAAACTCTCAAATTACTTGATGCTAGCATTGGTTGCATCAAATGCCTATCTTCGAATGATCATGCATCTTCATCATCATGTACATCATGTAAAGATCTAAGAAATGAAATTGACGATTTAAATGGAATTCTAAGCAAATTCACATGTGGAAGAGATAACTTAAATGTGTTGCTTGGTAAACAAAGATGCATGTTTAACAAATCCGGTTTAGGCTTTGACACTAGCACACAAGAAAAATCTTATAAAAACTTTTTCATTTCTCCATCCTACATGACAAGTAGCCCATTCATTAAATGCTTTCATTGTGGTGGAAAAGGACATAGTGCCTCCACATGTAAAGTTAGAAGGAATGGTATTATAAGGCAAAAGAAAGTATGGGTTCCTAAGGGAACTAAGCCCAAGACTAACACACAAGGACCCAACATGATGTGGGTACCAAAGATTAAATCTTGACTTTGTGATGTAGGTGTGTTTGAAAGCTAAGAGCTCCAAGTGGTACTTGGATAGTGGGTGTTCAAGTCACATGACGGGAGATGTAACTAAATTTCAATCATTCACAAAGAAAGAGCATGGACATGTGTCATATGGTGATAACAACAAAGGAAAGATACTCGGCATTGGAAAAGTTGGTAATTCCTTCTCTATTTCTATAGAAAATGTTTTACTCGTCGAGGGCCTTAGACACAACTTGCTTAGCATTAGTCAATTATGTGATAAAAATTATAGAGTTATTTTTGACTCAACCTCTTGTAAAATCGAAAGTATAATTGATGGGCAAGTTAAGTTTATTGGTCATAGAGTGGATAATATTTATATGATAGACTTAGATGGTATGCCTTCAAATGACGATAAATGTTTGATTAGTAAGGAAGATGACTCTTGGTTATGGCATAGAAGAATAGCACACATTGGCATGGGTCAATTAAGTAAATTGATATCCTTAGACTTAGTAATTGGCTTACCAAAGCTCAAATTTGAAAAAGATAAAGTTTGTGACGCTTGTCAAATGGGAAAACAAGTAAAGGCTTCTTTTAAATCAAAAAATATTGTTTCTACCACAAAGCCTTTACAACTTTTACATATGGATCTTTTTGGACCAACTAGAACTATGAGCTTTGGTGGCAATTACTATGCTTTGGTCATTGTGGACGATTATTCTCGCTATACTTGGACTTTATTTCTTACATATAAAAGCGATGCTTTTAAATCATTCAAGAGACTAGCCAAACTCATTCAAAATGAACAATCTTCAAATATTGTTTCAATTAGAACCGATCACGGCGGAGAATTTGAAAATCAAGATTTCGAACTCTTTTGTGAAGAAAATGGCATTGAACATAATTTTTCCGCTCCTAGGA